>ML815606.1:74533-90214 GCA_009831015.1 Picea engelmannii
ATCTCCAGCCCAGTCTGCATCAACAAAGCCATGTATGTCCACCACTCTGTCCAATCCTGGTCTTCCTTGGTAGCACAATCCATAACTGGTAGTGCCACGAAGATACCTGAAGACCCTCTTTACTGCTGTCCAATGCTCCTTCCATGGTTTTGACATATATCTGCTCAAAACCCCCACTGCATGTGCAATGTCTGGTCTAGTATAGACCATTGCATACATCAAACTGGCAACTGCACTGGCATATAGAACATGGGACATGTCCTCTTCTTCTTCCTGTGTCCTGGGACACTGATCTGCAGATAACTTTACACCTATAGGAATAGGAACCTTGACCGGTTTACTTCCATGCATATTAAACCTTTGCAATATCGTCTCAACATATTTTTTCTGATTCAACCAGAGTTTCATGTTTGCACAATCTCTTTTAATCTCCATTCCCAGAATGAAGTTAGCAACACCGAGATCCTTCATGTCAAATTTGGAGGATAGCTGCGATTTCACCTCCTTGATAACATCCATGTTATTTCCTAGCAACAACATGTCATCAACATACAACACTACATAAATGAATTGATTACCAACCTGCTTGACATATACACAATGATCAGACCTGCTCCTCACAAATCCCAATCCAAGGATGTATGTGTCAAACTTTTGGTACCACATCTTAGGTGATTGCTTCAGATCATATAGTGACTTCTTTAGCTTACAGACCAGCTCTTTCTTTCCCTTCACTACAAAGCCTTCTGGCCGCTTCATGTAGATTTCTTCTTCCAGATCCCCATGTAGGAATGTTGTCTTCACATCCATCTGTTCCACTTCAAGATCAAAAGCAGGAGTAATAGATAAAATAAATCTAATAGAAGTTAACTTAGCAATAGGAGAAAAAATCTCACCAAAGTCAATTCCCTCTACCTGGGAATAACCTTTTGCTACTAACCGAGCTTTGTATTTCTCCACTTTTCCTTCTGCATTAAACTTCTTCTTAAACAACCATTTGCTACCAACAGATTTTCTTCCAGCTGGAAACTCAACTATATCCCATGCCTCATTATTATCCAAGGCATCCATTTCTTCAACCATGGCCTTCTTCTAGAGTTTACTATCCTCTGAATTCACTGCTTCGCTAACAGTTCTAGGATCATCATCAGTAATAGATAGAGAAAAATTGGAACGGAAATCAGGTGGACTATACCTTTGTAGTTGCCTTTTATCTCTCACTGATCTCCTCAATACTGGGGAATGAGGTTCTTCTTCTTCTTCTGCTTCCTCTTCTTCAGATGATTCAGATTTTGCATCATCCAACTCAAGCTCTATTTTCTCAGGTTCGTCTTCCGTTGGTAGGAATTCCTATTTGGATTCATCTTTTACCTCTCTAAAAACAACATCTCGACTGTAAACAATCTTCTTGGTTTCTGGGTTCCAAAGCTTATAACCTTTCACACCATCTTTATAACCAATAAAGATACACTTTTCAGCCTTTTTGTCCAACTTGCTCCTATTTTCCTTTGGAACATGTACATAAGCATCACAACCAAACACTCTAAGATGTTGAAGAGAGGATTTCTTTCCAGACCATACCTCATGTGGAGTTTTATCATCCAATGCTGATGAAGGTGATCGATTGACCAAGTAACATGATGTACCCATTGCCTTTGCCCATAATTCTTGTCCTAACCTGAAACCGCTGAGCATGCTCCTTTCTTTTTCCATCAGTGTCCTGTTCATCCTTTCTGCAACTCCATTCTGTTGAGGAGTGTATGGAGTAGTCTTCTGCCTTGCTATACCACACTTCTTACATAATTCTTTGAATTCATTTCCGCAGAATTCTCCACCATTATATGTTCTCAATACCTTTATTTTCTTCTCTGTCTGATTTTCTACCAGAGCCTTAAACTCTTTAAATTTATCAAATACCTCAGATTTCTTTCTAAGAAAATAAATCCATGTGTTCCTTGAAAAATCATCTATGAATGAAACATAATACACAAATTTACCTAGTGATGGAACAGGCACAGGTCCAAACACATGACTGTGTATCAATTCTAAGATCCCCTTTGCTCTTGTAGAACCATATGGGAATCTTACTCGATTCTGTTTACCATATATGCAATGCTCACAGAAATCAAAATCTAGAGTGCAATTAGACATACCTTCAACCATGTCTTTACCTTGTAGTCTTCGAAGGCCCTTTTCTCCAATATGCCCCAGTCTTTGATGCCATAGCATGGTCTTCTTTTTAGGGACAATATTGGTCTTGTCTCCTTCATTTCTCTCTGCTCAGGGACAACAGAACTGTTACACCCATTAGTATAAGTGCTTCCCAACAATTTGTACAGAGTTCCACACCGAACTCCCCTCATCAACACCATTGCTCCTCGTACCATCTTGCAAGTGTTCTTTTCAAATACAGTTTTCACTCCTGCATCAGCCAACTTGCTTACAGATATTAGGCTCCTGGCTAGTTTTGGAATGTGCAGAACCCTAGAGAGAGTTCTAATCCTTCCATATTTTAGCAACAACTTAACCCTTCCATGTCCCAAGATTTTGGCTGTCGAGTCATCTCCTAGGAATACATCACCACCATCATATTTTTCATATTCAGAGAACCACTCCCTGTGAGGAGTCATATGGTATGACGCACCTCAGTCGATCAACCATACATCACGGTCTGCGTGTGTACTTGTAGATGCCAGGTAAACATCACCTCCTTCTTCAGTGAAGGTTTTCACCTCTGTGGAAGAGGTACTATCAGATCCCTTTGGTTTTTCAACCTTCTTAGACTTGCAATCTTTCTTATAATGCCCTATTTTACCACACTTCGAACATTTCCTCAAAGATTTTCCTGGAGACTTAGATCTACCTGTAGATTTAGATCTCCCCCCCGAAGGCTTACCAGGATTCATGTCTTGGGTACGACCTCTTACAAATAAAGCATCTGTGCTATGACTATCCATGCTTTTCTGCCTCATCTCTTCAGATAACAAGGATGAAACTACATCCTCATACTTGAATGTAGATTGAGTGGTACTACCTATTGCTACAACTGGATTATCCCAAGAGTCTGGCAAAGAACATAACAAAGTAATACACTTATCTTCTTCTGCAATCGTAATATTAACAGAGACAAGTTGAATTACCAGAGTATTAAAGGCATTTAGATGTTCTGTCACAGAATCTCCATCTTGCATCCTAAGATGATACAACTTCTTTCGAAGAAACAACTTGTTTACCAGGGACTTTGATTGATACAAATTCCCCAACTTATCCCATAGTTCCTTGGCTGTAGATTCTCCTGAGACATTCAACAACATTGAATCTGCCAGGCAGCATCAAATAATACTCCTTGCTCTTTTGTCCAACTTCTTCCAATCTTCCTTCGACATACTAGTAGGTGGTGTATTGGTAGTTTGTGTACCAGTAGCCTGTGTGCTAGTAGATGGTGTACTATTAGGCTATGTACCCAGATCCACAACGATCCATTGTTCTTTGTCTACAAGAAGGTCCTCCATCTTGAGCTTCCATAACTCAATTTTTTTACCGTTGAACTTCTCTATCTCGATTCTAGAAGAGCTCACCATTCCTCTTTCTGCACTCAAATCACCACTGCAAAATCTCCCACTAAACCCAGGTTTATCAAAGACCCAAGATAAATTTGATCTATCAAGACTGAGCCAAACCCTCAACAACAAAGGCGTCCCTCTGAAGCCAAAAATGAGCTCTGATACCACATGTAAGTTTTAAACCTGTGAAGTAAAGCAATGCATATATATTCTTAAGCAAAACCAAAATTAATCAATGGCTCATTCACATAGTACACAAAGATTTATACTGGAAACCCTCAACCAAGAAAACCTTTATTATATTCATTATCATAAATTTCACCATTCACCATACAATATATACAATGTTTTTAGATATTTCATAGATACCAAAACCCTAATCCCTTAATCGTCAGACGAAGTTGTCATATCTGATGCGCCCACACACACACATGCAAAGAATATAACACATACCCAACAACAACAAGGTCAAGAGGTGTATCACCCCCAAAAACAAGAGTCTTGTCGATCGAAGATTGCATCGACACGACCTTTGGTTGAACAATATGCGAGACAATAAGGTCAAGGGACACATCACCCCTGAACATAGGAGAGGTGTTGGTCAAAGATTGCATCGACACAACCACGGGTTGAATGGGATGTGAGACAATAAGGTCAAAGGATGCGTCAACCCCTAAAGGAAAAGGGGTGTTAGCCGAAGATTGCATCGGCATGACTGTTGTATCAACCAAAGAAGGAACAGAGTGTTGTGAAACCATAGATGCCTCAGAACCCGAAGGGCCTTTAGGTGAGCCCCACACTTCTGGTATCCTAGCAGTAATAGGACACAAATGAGTAAGGTGACTTCCTTCACAAGTCCTGCAAAGGAATCTAGGCTTACATCTGAGATGTCTATGCTTCTCAATCATATGAATGCCCCCAACATGACTTGCAGTGGCTGGTGACATGCTCCTGACATGACTTGCAAAGGTTAGTAGCAAATATCCAACATGACTAGCAGAGGTTGGTGATGTATGTGTAGTGTGACTAGCAGTGACCAGACATGTGCCCCCAACATGACTTGAGTGACTGGTTACAGGTCATCAACATGACTCGTAGAGGTTGTCGACCAATCTCCAACATGACTAGCAGAGGTTGGTGATGTAATGCCAATATGACACATAGTGACTGGACTTGCACCCCCAGCATGACTTGCAGTGACTAGTTGCAGGTCTTCAACATGACTTGCAGAGGTTGTCGACAAATCTTGAACATGACTAACAGAGGTAGGAGATGGAGCTCCAGTATGACTAGCAGTGATCGGACTCATGGCAGTGATGAATTGCGACATTTGAGATCAATGTCCAGGGAAAGATTGGTTTTGAGGAATTGCAGGCCAGGAAGGATCCTGGTTTACACACTGTCCCTGTCCGACAAGATGGTATCCTCCTTCATATTGATTCATAAAAGGTTGTAAGGGCATCGACACTAAGGAAGTTGCTTGCGAAGAGAAAGCGACATGACAAGGGTTACTCACATGAGGATATATGTTTCCCCTAGGTGAAGGAACTTTGTGATGGGGGTTGCCCATACTATAAAAATAACTCCCGCCGGATGAATCACCAGAAGACAGACGAATATGAGAATAAGGAGGCATCATGCCCCCAGACCCAAAACTTGTATTCGCATAAGGAGGCAAGACAGAGGATGGTAAGTGCAAAGACATATCGAGCATACCATGAGAAAAATGATTAGAGAGCCAAGGTGTCGACTGATTATTATAATTCTGCATACCATAATGCGAAGTGGAAGGATCCGTATCCATGAAATGAGGGGACATCATGGGGGGGGGGTAGCAGTAAATGAGGGAGAAAAAGGAACTCCACTGTCCATGATAACGAAAACTCAGTTTAAACTACTAAGGTCGACTAGTAATAAAAAAGCACATGAAAAGTCAAACGACCAATATGCATGCAAATGGGGTAAAGTCACTGAGTGGCCTCCCTCCCTAAAGAAGGTATGTCTTGTCCAAGAGGGACTTGAGACTCCCTGCTAAAGATCAGAGGTAACATAATCAGTTATAGGGGCCCTCGTGGGCTTAACAACCAGTCAGTCAGACCCCCCCAGAGAGGTAATCCTCCATAAAGGTTGTGTGTTGTCCGACCCCTATCTGACCCAGGGTACCTGCAGAATAACCCCTGCAATTAACCTATGAGATAGCTAAGTCAAACAACTGATAAACCACTGTATAACCGATGCACAGGCGAGAAGTCGTAAGTTCAAATCACCGTATGGGCAAGGTATCAAAGCCTGAAACCTTGAAAGTATCTCCTCTCATGGAGGTATGGGCACTAGCAAGATCCCCAAATACCAATAAATCCACAGAAATATATCTAATGCTAGGCGAGTATCCGAGGGATATCCCTTCAACCAACTTCGCGCGACCTTGCGATTAACTCTGGTGTGAGCGGAGCCTCCTGATCTAACCAATTATATAGTGGATTTCTCCACTCCTTGACTCAGACACATCCTTGACTCAGACACATATCTTGATTTAATTGCCTTGGAGAACATTACTCACAAAATCCTATTCCAAGGCACTGAATCCTAGACTAGTTTGTGCACCCTAGAAAATAAAATTGTTACTAATAAAGTTTAAATTATAGCGTTGATTTTATGGCCATGATTACTCAAAGAGGTATATGGTAATGAAATCAATGGTGTTATGACTCTGCAAGAAAATAAATATGAAGACAATGCAAAGTCCTAACTTTAACTTTTGATGAATGATATGCTCCTAAAAAACGATGCAATTTCCAAATTCAAATATATGATTCAGAAGTAAAGATGCAATCTTTCACTGTATGTACTAAGCTAATGATAAAAATTTGAAAGACAAAAATGCCAAGCAATGCAAAATGCCTATTTTTTTGTATTTTCAATATATCAAAACTAAAAATGCATGGACTGAAAAGTAACTTGATATATAAACCTATTGTGTATAAAAGAAAGACAACTCAAGCTGGATATCAAGCAACAAAGCACCCAGCTCAATGTACAAGGACAATAAAAATGAAAAGATGAAGAGAAAAACTTCGCCCAAAAATTCAACAAAAGGAGGGTTTCCTATCATCCCACAGGCACTCAACAGGCACTACAGAGACCTAAGAAGGCTCAACAAGCATAAAATCCCACCCAACAGACACCAGACCAAGCAAAACAACAAGGAAAAAAGGTGTACGCGATTATTTGGGCAAACAATGTGTATATACACAGCTTGCAGTGAGACATCACGCATGTGTATGCGACTGTCAAGCAAAAAGGCACGTATATGCTTTGAAACAAGGCCAGGCAAGGAAAAAAGGCTGAAAAGTCAGACCCAGAGTGAACAAGAGTTGTCAAGCAGTGACACGACAAGAACCACAATAGAAGCGAGAGCAATCTAAGGAGAAAAGTACTTCAAACCCTAAGAAAGAAGATTCATCCCCAATATGGTCGCCAATTATGTTACGAGGAAAATATCTCTATGGCTAGGGTGAACCACAACAGACAAGAGTGACTGTAGAAATCAACTCAATTTCAACATATGCTATATAAACTAATGTGCAAAGGAGGTAAGAAAGAGGCCTACCTCGTCCAAACGTTTGATGATGTCCATTGTTGAGCACTTCGACCCAAATCTTTATACCTGCGACAAGTTCTCAACAAACAAGCAAAGCAAGCATATAGTGATAATATAACAGGTTAGCACATTAGATAGCATAATCCATTAATATTCAAAACAAACATGCCCATGGATCATAATACATATATTTGCAAGATATCAATTGGACGAGAAAGGAGCATTTCTATTAATAAATGATCAACATAAGTGAAAACATTACAGACTTCCGTATTAGCACGGTTCGGAACCAAGAAACCGAGTTCCTTCCAACTGGGCCTCCACCACTTCAATCCTCCATAAAAGGCAAGCTCATATAAGGGAGACAAAGAGGTTCTCCATCAATAAGGGAAGAGCATGGGGGTTGAACACCGTGTTCAGACTTAAAGGACAAAGGGATGCAGACTCAATAATGAAGTAATAATTTCTCCAGAGTAACTTTGCTCTCAAAGTTGAATTCTCTCCTCCCTTTTCCATAGCTCGGAATTGGATTCTTTATAGCCTTCAAAATGCAACTGAAGGGTCGAGTCAGAACGTTTCCAGTATATGGAAGGCCAAAGATCTGAGATCTTCTGTCGTGACATGGAAACCCGACATTTATTTTTTATTTTCTGGCACAAATCCCGATGTACACGGGCTGTAGTGGAGCAGCCAGCATATACACATGCTGTATAACTTGCAAGGTGCGTACAAGTGGAAAAATATTTATTTTTGTCTCGGGATTCATTAATAAAGGAAAGTAAGTTTGCATAGGGAAATGGAGTAAGGCCCTCTCTTCAAGATTGCATAGGGTGAGACAAATTTTGTTCTAACAAAGGCGTCGGTCCTTAATTCAAAATAAGGGGAATAAAGAGACAACTAGGAGTGATTTAAAGAGTGCTTTTAGGAAGGGTGAGGGAAATTGACTATAATTAAAATAAAATGTGGAATTACTTGTGCAATTTGGAGAAAGGGTGACAAGTGTAAGGGGGAAATGATTATAATTTATCTAATTAAAAAGTGAATTAATTGTGCAAGTGGGGAAGTGTCATTAAGGAAACTCCTATAAATCAAATGGTAAAGAGGGGAAATGAATTAGAGGGTTATGGGTAAAGTTATGCTACAAAAATTTTGATTGGTTTTACTTGTGAGAGTTGGGATACCCAGCTTGATAGAGAGTGGTGGCTCTACCTTGTGAGGCAAGCTTGAAGCTAGAGTATTTTTTTGGTTTGGGTGCGTGGCCCCTTTGCAGCTCGAGGGGATAAGGGGGAAGAAGAGTACCCCTAGCATTGGCTGGGAGGTACCGATGACATTTTGGATTAGCAAGCAAGGGAAGGAGCAACACACGCTTCCCAATTGAGTTCAACACAATTCACCAGCTTCTTCCGATTACGGTATTTGGCTATTATATATATTTTATTACTCATAAAAATTGGATTGTAAAATTTTATTGAACAGAAGATTAGATTCTATAGTTTTCTTCCTGAATTTAAATACATGGTAGTAAAGGAAAATGCATAATATCAATTAAAACGTTTTTGTGATTTTACAGATATATGTATTGAATGTGAAATTTAAGAGTAAAGTCGATTACAGTAATCCCTTGTTCTCATGTTTGTTAAGTATTAAGGTGATGCATCTAATTAGAAACTGAAAACAAAAAAGGGGAGCGAATTGACGCGTTTTCTTGGGATATTGTTCCTTTGCAAATTTTAAATCAAATTGTTTACCCGATGTTTAATCGTTCTCTCTTGTGGATCAATTATCATTGGTGTGATGTTCCTTACTTGTTAATACAAATTGTAATCTTTCTGATAAGTCGTATTTCATTCTGCTATAACTATATGTTGCATCCTTGGTGTATTTCCTCAGTACACTAAATTAACTAAGTATTATTATGGTAATCCATTTCCATCGGCGAAGGTTATAATTTTGCATCTAGTGATGAAATTACTTGCAAGAAAAATCAGGTTATCTACCCAACGATTTTTTTAATTGAGTTTCTTCCTGTAGCGAATTCACCACAAAGATCTTCTTCCAACATTTTTCAATGAGATCCCTATCCTGTAGCGCATTACCTTCCGAGATTTCATATTCTTACCTAGCTGAAGGATACCCGATAACCTGGGCAAGAGTTTGATGCCCTTCTCTTAAGTCTTTAAAGGATTCGCGCAATTTAAATGGTCGGATTTTGTCCTGCGATTTTACCTTACATGTGAGTTTGTTCCTCACATTTTTGCTATAACTCCTTTTCTGAGAGGTTCCAAGTAGTGAAATCTGGAGGAATTGCCTAAAAGACATTGAAGAACATTGTGTACCATTTTCATATCTTTATTCATTATGTACCATTGACTAATCCAAAATTAGTCATGTGAGACTAAAGTAAAGTTTGATGAAAATGCTAGTCTCTTGTTGTTATAGTTAAGGAAGGTTTGCAGGTATGTGATGATATACACCAGGTCTAATACAGAGTTACAAATTAGATTTGGATGATGAAATTGATGAGGGATTTTGGTTGAGGTACATGTTGGGTACATGGTTGAGACAAGTAGTTGATGAGTTGGCACATACATGAGATGTATAGTTCATGATGTTGGTACATGTTGATGAGTCATATTTTATGTGTATTTGATGCATGATTGGTACATATTTGGTGCATGGTTGATGCACTCGTTGATGGTACAGGTTGGTGTGTGGTTGATGCACTTGTTTATGGTACAAGTTGTTTGGTATAGGTTGATGCATGGTTGATGCAATTGTTTATGGAACAGGTTGATTACAGGTTGATTGGTACAGGTTGTTACAGTGGTATATCTCATAGTGATAGTGTGACAATGGTTCCATCATTCTACTTCTATGTCAGGGTAGTTGGACGGGGCAAGGATAGGTGGTTGTGGCCACCTTCTGGTTGTAGCCGAAGAACATAGGGGGTTGTGGCCTCCTTCTAGTTGTAGACAGAGAATTGGGGAGTTGGAGCTTCCCTCATGTTGTAGCCTGAGAAACTAGGGGGTTGAAGCCTCCTTCAAGCTGTAGCTGGAAAACAAAGGAAGTTGGTGCTTCCAATGAATGTAATTCTTCAAGACATATAAGAAAAAAACATTTCCTGCTTTTCTCCTGCTTTGGGTTTCCACGTAAAAACACTGGTGTATTGTGTATGTGTATGATTGCTCATTTGTTCATTGTTTATTTACTCTACAATTATTGGATGATAATGCTACATTGATATAACACTTGCATTTTATGGTGAAAAAGGATTAAATTTCTCTATTACTGATTCACCCCCCTCTTAGTAATCCAACAATTGGTATCAGAGCAGGTTACTTCAAAAATCAGTTTAACCACTGGAAGGTAGATCATGGAGAGCAATAACATGTATAAAAATGGAATACCATAGTTTGATGGATAGAAGTATGCATTTTGGAGCAGAAGGATGAAAACATATATACAGGCACAGGGATTTGAAATTTGGCAATTAGTTGTAGATGGATACAAAGAACCAACAATTCCACTGACAAATGAAAGAGAAATAAAACTCAAGAAAAATAACTCCAAAGCCACAAATGCACTTTTGAATGGTCTTTGTGAATCAATTTACACCAAAATTATACATTGTAAATCCGCTAAAGAGATTTGAGACAAGCTTCAAAATATTTATGAAGGAGATTCAAAAGTTAAAGCAGAAAAGTTTCAAACTTACAGAGGTCAGTTCGAACAACTAAAGATGAAGGAAGATGAGAATATTGCAGCTTACTTCTTACGAATCGATGAAACAGTAAATGCAATCATAGGATTGGGAGAAGAAATTAAAGAATCTGTAATTGTTCAAAAGGTACTAAGATCTCTTCCTATGAGATTTGATCCTAATACATCAACACTAGAAGAAAGAGAAGATCTAGACTCAATAAGCATGGACGAAATACATGGAGTCTTCACAACATATGAAATGAGAACTAAACAGGAAAATCCAGATATAAAAGAAGCAGCTTTCAAAGCATCCAAAATGTCAAAGCAAAAGGGAAAGAAAAAAGAAAAAGAACATAGCAGCAACAGTGACATCTCAGAAGATGATGAAGAAATGGCCAACTTTGTCAGAAGATTGAACAAGGGAACTAATGGCAGATATAAAGGTAAGTTTCCTTTTATTTCTTTTAATTGTGATGGTATTGGTCATTTTGCTAACAAATGTCCTCATAAGAAAAATAAGAGGAATGATGAAGATTACTCAAATAGTAAACAAACATATAAAGGCAAAAGAACCACAAAGAAAGTTTTCAAGAAAAATCTTATGCACCAAAGAAAACATCTCATCATCAGATGAAGATGAAGTCAACGACAGTGAGACAGAAAGAGTTCTATTCATGGAAGTAGAAGACTCTGACAAAGAAGACACCGAATAAGAATATGAAGAGGCTGAAGAAGAATATGAAGAGGTAGAAGTTGACTACCGAGAAAAATTGTTGTGTGCCATAGAAGTTATAAGAAGAGAAAATAAGAAAAACAAGAAGCTACAAGTGAAACTAGATAGGAAAGAAGACACTCAGGAACTATAACAAATGATCACAAATTTGAAGGTTCAAATAGAAGAAGATAAAGGAATTGAAGAACCACTCAAATAACAACTAGAATAAAGAGACAAGATCATTGGAAATTTGGAAGCAAATATTGCCACATTAAGAAAGGATCTTCAAAAGAAAAATATGCATAACAACTCAAAAGTTTTGGATGACATTATCAGCAGTCAAAAACCTCATCATGACAAGTCTGGACTTGGATATAATCAGACATAAAAGGGATCAAGCTCCAAAACAACAGAGCAAGAAACATATCCAAAAAGCTATGCAGAAACAATCAAAGGGCATAGGAAGATATAAAAGGAAGATAATAGGGACACTCCTCCACTGAGAAGATCCAGATTTCAGAATCAACAACTGACAAATAGGCCTCAGGAAGAAGAAGGATTCAAAAGAGAAACTCCTTTCAGAAGATATTCAACTCCCAGGTATCAAACTATCTTTTTTGGTTTATGTTATGCATGTAATAATTTTGGACACAAAGCTATGAATTGCATAGCCAACAACAAAAACATAAACAACTTTGAAAGTCATACACAAAAGGGTTATCCAAGAAGGCCTAGTGAAACACAGAGAAGAAGTTACAACAGGTTTGAATCATTGAGCACTGAAGTGGAATGCTACAAGTGCAACAACTTTGGACACATGGCCAAAGATTGCAGAATGACAGTTCCTCTTAGAGAACCACAACAGAACAACAACAGTCACAGACAAGAACCTCAGAAGAGAACATGGATAAGAAAGCAAAATCAATATAGCAATGAAGAATGCACACTTTCTCTACAAGCTATGAAAAATAAACGTGGTTGGTATGTTGACAATGGTTGTTAAAAACACATGACAAGTGATAAATACAGGTTTCTTACATTAAGAAAGGAAAGATATGGAGCAGTCTCCTTTGGAAATGATGATTCGGCTAAAATCATTGGAAAAGGCATAGTCAGAATTGGAAACAAGAATACCAAGGAAGAAAATGTTCTACTAGTAGAAGATATGAAACATAATCTTCTAGTGTGAGTCAAATGTGTGACCAAGGTCATAAAGTTACTTTTGATTCACAAAAGTGCGAGATAAGAAAAGAAGGTTCAGGAAAATTGATTGCAACAACTGTAAGAACTTCAAGTAACATATATGTACTAAGTGAAATTGGAAATGAAAAGTGTTGTCTAGGAAAACAAGATGAAAGTTGGATATAGCATAGAAGAATGGGTCACATACACTTTGATAACCTTGTCAAATTCAGCAAAAAGGAAGCAGTTAGAGAAATGCCTTAGATTACGAAACCAACCAACACTTTATGCAAGCATTGCCAACAAGGAAAACAAACAGAGACCGAGTTTATATCAAAATAATATTCAATGACAAGGCCACTGAAAATTGTGCATATTGATCTCGTTGGACCAACTACAACAACGGTTTTAAAAGGTGAGAAATACTTTATGTTATTAGTTGATGATTATAGAAGAATGATTGCAGTTTGCTTTCTCAGGAATAAGTCAGAAGCTTTTGAAAACTTCAAGGTCTACAAGGAATTGGTTGAAAATGAAATGGATTCAAAAATCAAATGTTTGAGATCTGATAATGGAGGAGAGTTCACTTCAAAGGAATTTATGGACTACTGTAGAAATCATGGAATAAAAAGACAATTCTTTGTTGCTAGGACACCTCAACAGAATGGAGTTGTTGAAAGAAAGAATAGGACAGTACAGGAAATGGCTCGAACAATGTTAATGGATTCCAGATTGACAGATATCTTTTGGACACATGCAGTGCATACAACAGTTCACATTCAAAACAGAGTAATGCTCAGAAACAACACTAACAAAACTCCCTACGAGCTATGGAAAGGAAAACCAACAAATGTGAAGCACTTCAGAGTATTTGGAAGCAAATGCTACATCAAAAGAGAAGATGGTAGAATGGGAAAGTTTGACTCTCGTGTGGACAAATGAGTACTTGTTGGTTACTCAAGTACAAGGAAAGCATGGAAGTGTTACAATCTAAGGTTGAACAAAGTTGTGGAAAGCATCAATGCAACAATTGATGAAACATGTTGATGAGAATTAAAGGAAGAAGAAAATGAATCAATGGAACAACTTTACGAAGAAGAAGCAGAAGATGAAGAAGAGGCAGGAGATGAAGAAGAAGTAGAAAGGGAAGATTAAGAGGATTAGACAGAAGCATAAGAGCAAGTTCAACAAGTGTCTCCAAAGACACCTAACAAATGAGTACAGAAGAATCATCCTTCAGATCAGATTATCGGAAACAAAGATGCAGGAGTTGAGACTAGAAGAAGAATCTGTTCACCATAACAAACACACCTAGCACTCTCATCTATGATTGAACCAAACAATTTTGAAGAGGCCAACAAGGATGAATTCTGGAATAAGGCCATGGATGAAGAATTGGATCAAATAGAGAAGAATGACACTTGGGAATTGGTTCCAAGACCAAAGAATACAATGTGATTGGCACAAAGTGGGTATTTGGAAATAAATTGAATGAAGATGGACAGGTTACAAGGAACAAATCCATATTGATATGTAAAGGATATGCACAGGTTGAAGGAATCGAATTTGAAGAGACATTTACTCCAGTTGCCAGAATGGAAGCAATCCGATTTCTTTTAGATTATGCATGATCCAAGAATATTCAACTATATCAGATGGATGTGAAATCAACTTTTCTGAATGGGGAACTTGAAGAAGAAGTCTACATCGAATAACCATAAGGATTTTAGTTGTCAGAGAATGCATATTACGTGTGTAAATTGAAGAAGGCCCTGTATGGTCTAAAACATGCTCCTAGAGCATGGTACTCTAGTCTGGATAAATATTTACAACAGGCAGGGCTCAGAAAAGGAAGTGCAGACAACAACCTCTACATCAAGGTAACTCAAGATAGTATTTTATTAATTGAAGTTTATGTTGATGATATTATTTTTGGAAGTATTGATGATAGGTTAAGCCAGAAATTTGCAAAGGATATACATAATGAATTTGAAATTTCATTACTTGGAGAACTATCCTTCTTTCTAGGTCTTCAGATACGTCAAAGCAACCAAGGAATCTGTATTTTTCAAACTAAGTATATCAGATAAATGCTAAACAGGTTCGGAATGGAAGATTGCAAACCAAATATCACTCCTATGCAAACCAGTTGCAAGTTGAGCAAAGATGATGATTCAAAGTCTGTAGACTAGAGACAATACAGGTCAATGATTGGTAGCTTACTATATGTGACAACATCTAGACCAGATGTAATGCAGGCAGTTGGAAAGGTGACATGATTTCAAGAAGCACCAAAGGAATCACATGTATTAGCAGTGAAGAGGATTTTCAGATATCTCAAAGGAACATAAGAGTTTGGATTATGGTATCCAAAAGGAAATGATCTATCACTTATTGCCTACACAGATGTAGATTGGGTAGGTTTCATTGATGACCGACAAAGCACCAGTGGAGAAACGTTCTACTTGGGTGAGTGTTTAGTATCATGGCTAAGAAAGAAACAATTATCAATATCCTTATCTACAACTGAAGCAGAGTATATCGCAACAACAACATTTTGTACACAGATTCTATGGATGAAACAAACTTTGACAGATATACAGGTTGACTATGATGAGCCCATTTCATTCTATTGTGATAATACAAGTGCCATTAGTATCTCAAAGAATCGGGTGATGAACTCCAAGACAAAACACATTCCAATAAAGTATCACTTTCTACGGGAACAAGTTGCAGAGAAGAACATGAGAGTTGAATATGTGGGCACAAAAGAACAAGTGGCAGACATCTTTACAAAACCACTTCCAAGGGAAGCCTTTGAGTATTTTCGCCAGAGGCTCAGAGTAATTTCTACTCCAAAATGAATGCTTTTGAATGCTTATCTTATATGTCTTAGATTTATACGAGGAAGCACCATA
>ML815607.1:3045-16319 GCA_009831015.1 Picea engelmannii
ACAGAAGAAAATGGATCATCCTCAGGAACCATCTCCCTGTAGATTTTAACCTTGTACAATATTTACTGCAAATAGATTTTCAGTAAAAGAACAGAAAAGTTACAATGGCAAATACACACATTACACAGAGATTTTCCCCCTGGAAACTCAAACCAGGAAAACCAAGATATTTTATATTCATTCATAGTGATACATTGTTTGCAATACAATATACATATAGGAGCCAGCGACATCCAAAACCCTAACCTAATGACCTCGATTAGTCAACAACCCTAATTCCTAAACCAGAAATAGAAAACCATCGACAAAAACCATGTGTCGAAAAATCACCCAAAAATGGACACGAAAATCAAGGCAACACAAAAAATGAGGCAAAAATGTGACACGTTTCCTGAGGAAAAAGAATATAACACATACCCAACACTCCCACCAATTGAATTTTTGTGCATTGCATATGGTGGTAAACTCTGTAGTTATCAGTTGGACCTTGCAACAAATGCGACCACAAAGAAAACTCCATGGAGCTATTGCTTCTATCTATCATTCATTTTCATTTAGACATATATGTAAGAAAAATCATCTATACTATAATGAACGAGCAACATGGGTGAGCGGAGCAAGGGGCCCCATCCCCTTCCCCTCAGGTTTTTCCTATTCAAGGCGTATCATATTTCAAGCTAGGCATAATGTATTTCAAGCCTTTGAGGGGAAGATAAATATGAGGCGTAATGTATTTCAAGTTAAGTAAGTAAGAGAAATCCAATGAGTAAGTCAGCAGGAAGGGAGGAGGGATACAAAAAGACAAGATTGTGATAGAGTAAGTTCTACAAGTTTCTATTTATTTTCCTAAGGTGTATGAATATGCATATATGTCCATTAATGGGAGATTAGTTATGGAAATAGTGATACACACCTAGATATGTACCTAGATAGGGAGAGACTGTCCTTCCTAGATATGAGAGAGAGACTGGCTAGAGAGAGAAGAGAGAGATATATTGGCCTTCCTAGAGAGGAGAGAGAGATTGGTTGGAGAGAGGAGAGAGAGATAGACTGGCCTTCCTACAAATAGTGATATGCAACTAGATAGTGATATGTACCTAGGTAGTGATACACACCTAGATAATGATACACACCCATACATATAGTGATATGCACCCAATGATACACACCTAGATAGTGATACACACCTAGGAAAATAGTGATATGAACCCAGTGATGTGTGCCTAGATACGTATCTAGATAGTGATACACACTTAGACCTCTTTCCCCTAAGAAACTAGCTATAGCCCATTCTATCAACAACTAGCTATATCCCGTATATACCGAGCGAGGGGTAATATCCCTCCATAGATACAAGTAGACCTAGGGATTGGTATATTAGGTGGTAAAAAAATTAGTTTACATTAATGATTCAACCCTCCATATCTTTTCTTGATAAACTCATATGAAGGACAACAACTCAGTTCTTCAACCTTGATTTGTATGATATTTTGAAATCAGTTTTATCTTTATGTTAATGGAAATCCCTTTTCTCACTTGTTGTTTTAGTAGGAGGGTGACCGCCAAAGGTGAGAGAATGTTAGTAAATAGTAAAAGGATTTCTTTCTCTAATGAATGTCGAAAACAAATTGGAGAGTTAAAAGCCTGAGGTAAGGGTCATTGGGAAAACTAGACTTAGTTATCAAGGTGATCTTTTTTTCCTTCTAGGGCCAAACCATCACATTCCAAACTCTTTCTTTGGGGAGCCAGAGGAGAGAGGAAGAATGATATACATAATTCAATCCACTCAAGTAATTATGCGATGTAAAGGGATAGGAAACCATGTTTTCTTACATATATTGACCAAAGACTTCCCTGTCTTTCATGTAACATGTAACAAATAGATTGACTTCAATAATTAATAATTGTTCAAGACTACTTTCTCGTGGGCATTGAAAAACAAGTTGCATTCACACCTAGCAGAAAGGATTGAGTCGAGGTGGTAGATATTGTAATGAAAAGACCAATAACCAAACCGCAGATACATTTGAGGTAAGGGCAAGAAGGGAGGACAACTAGGGTTCGGTGCTCAAGGTCTAGGCCAAATCATATGGTTTGACAATGACCTCTTTTGGGAAGTTTTCATCCCACGAGACACAAATGGAATTTTGACGACTTCTGACTGATCATACTTTTCATGCCATTCCTTCTCTAGGGAGCCTGGGATTCCCTCAGTGTTCTAGGTGGAAGCATGAGTGAAAGAAACAAAGGTTGGTGGAGAACCAGGTGGGTAGTGTTAGCGTCAGAAGTCACTCCTAGATTGCTTGCAGGAGCAGAGCCCAACGCCCATCAGTTTTATGTCATGATAGTTTTTAATGGGTGATCAAATGGGTAGGGAGATATCACTCTAACTCAGGGACTAGGTCTGGTATGCAAGGAACAAAGGAGGCCTTGATCTAAATTCAGTCAGTGAGTTGCTTAAAAGATGAACAGGTGGAAGACTTGGTAAGAAGAGTGAACAAACTACCTCAGGCAACAGGCCTTTCAGTAGTTTGTAGAGAAAAAACCCTGAATGCAAGATCCTCTTGGTTCAGAGCTTCAGGAAACTGAAAGGGGTACTTGACTGGATCCTCCAATTCCAAGTCGTTCAGCGCTAAGGAAATCACAGAGACCGATTAGAAACAATGCAACTGTTACAGTGATCCAACCTACATCATCCTATAACAGTTACAACTCGACTGGATCCTCCAATTCCGAGCTACTCTAATATATTGTAAACAAAGGCATGAAAGAAACTGACATTCATAAGGAAAGAAGTCTCAAGAGTCCATGCATAACGAGAATAATAGTGCTTCATTAAAGTTTTACAACTGGGAGCCTTGCTCAACCATCGATCATTACAAATTACAAAAACTGAGTCTATAAAATCAGGAAAATTTGCCTAACAGAGGTGCGCTCAATCATCCAAGGCGTGGTGTCTCTTCAGTCAAACTCATACTGATATTCTTCATCAGATGCCACCTTAACTGTGCATGGCTCCTGCAAGGGGAGTAGCAGAGCCATTAAGTGCCAAGTTAGTGTGTGCAGACTTCTCTAGCTAGTCGAGGACTTTGGCATGGCTCTTTTGGAAAAATCGGTACACAGGATCCTCTCAGGCGGACAGCTCGCCAAATCCTCCATACCTTATACTTAATGCGTGAGGAGAGGTTTCAAACACCCCCTCTCACCTTCATTTACTCCAAGCAAGAAACAGGATTGAGATCAGATCCGAAGGTGCCTGGAGATCGTGATGATCCCCTTTGTGATTGAACTCGACGCCTTTGGCCCTCCTTTCACAACTCTTTTAATTTCCAAGTGACCACGGTATGTGACCACGCGTTCATTGTCAATGATGCTTTTGGCATTCACGAATGGGAAGGGGTTGATCCTTGTTCCTTATAATCGTGATGAGCGAAATGCTGAGACGGCTTAATTTGGAACCACGCGTCCCCTTCAGATCTGACGGTCCTGAACTCACTCAGGGATATTGTGGGCCCGAGTCCTGGACTCTCCTAGCACTTCGCGTTTTGGGGATATGAAGGAGGTGCTCCTTGTGCATCGGAGTCGCGATGAGTGAAAAGGTGAGGGACCTAATCACACACCAGGTGTCCCCCTTGGATGGATGGCTGAGAATGCACCATGATACTGCGGGCCTGACTCTTAGTGCTTTCAACGCTTCAATGTTCGGGATTTTGAGATATAGACTGACATAGAACCCTCACCCTTTGAACTCTCGAATGCCAAAAAACCGACGTGACTAGATCTCACGCCACATGTCCCTTGGATGGACGGTTGTTATCCATCGCACTAATCTCAGCGCAGCTCCGCTAGCCACGATTTCCCACCAACCGTTGATCTGCTCCTATGGATGGATCCTGACCGTCGATAATATAATCTTGCCCGCTTACTTGCTTTGAAGCCAAAAATGATATTTTTCTGTGCTATGCTTGGGAACTTCTCGCGCCACTTGCAGACCTAAACGCTCTTGTGCCTCGGATGAGAAATGTTACTAACATTAGGCTCCATGGGGGATAGAGTCGTCCCTATGATGCTCTAAGGACTCATTTTGCAGTTTCAGTGCCTTGTTGTTGGGCTATGGAGTCATTTATTTAAAACTTAAAGACGGAAAGAAAAAATAATATTTACAACTATGAAAGAGCCATGTGTAGCTCAAGACAAAAATATTTTTAGGAAATGCCCATTCACAGGGCCATTGAAAGCTTCTTGATCTTTCAAATCCCATAACCTGTAGGTATTATTCGAGAAAACGTTGGAGACTTTGAAAGGCCCGATCCACAGGGCTTCGAATTTTTCGTTCTTGCCTTTACCTTGTTTAGGAGCATCCCACTTCAGTACCAGGTCTCCTATCCAAAAATATTCCTTCTTGGCTTTCTTATCAAAAACCTGCTTGACCCTTTGCTGATGGTCCCGAATTCTGCCCATTACCTGCTCCCTGGCCTGCTGGACTTCCACTAGCTGATGAATTCTTCTGATCATGTCATCAGGCTCCTCCTGATGATCCTAGAGGAATTTTTCTACAGGAATGGCTAAATGAGAAGGAAAAACAACCTCTGCTCCATAGACTAATTGGAAAGGAGAGACGCCTATATATCTCTTCGTGGTCACTCGATCGGCCCATAGAGAAAATTTCAATCTTGAATGCCAGGCCTTCTTGTTGTCTTCCAGCAGCCTTTTGATGATCCTTATCAAGATTTTGATGGAGGATTTTGCTAAATCGTTGCCCTGGGGATAATATGGGGTGGAGTGAATCAGTTTGATCCCTAATTTCTCACAGAACTTGGCTAACGGCTCAGCCTTGAAAGAGGCTATGTTATCAGTGACAATCTTACTTGGGCAGCCAAATCTTGTGATGAGGTCCTCCAAGAATCCAATGATTACCTTGTGGGAAGCATTCTTGGTGGGGATATCTTCAATCCACTTGGTAAAGAAATCTATAGCAGTCAGGATCCATCTATACTGCCCACTAGAAGCGGGGTGAATTTCTCCAATGAAATCTAGGCCCCACTGTTGGAAAGGTCCTGAAACAACCACAGGATTTAACGGCAAGGACTTGAGCTATTGTTTTCCTGCAAATATTTGACATTTGATGCATACTCTGACCCTTCTGTAGACGTCAGTGAACACAGTGGGCCAGTAGTATCCAGCCCTGAGGATTTTGTAGGCTATGGTTTTCCAGAAATGATGCCCTCCGCATAGGCTGTCGTGAAATTCAACCATGATCCTGTCAGCCTCTTGTGAATCTACACATTTCAAAAGAAACCCTAGGGGATCTTTCCAATATAGAACTTGATTGATAAGGAAGTATCTGATTGCTTTGAGTTTCAGAGCTTTTGCCTTGTTTCTTTGCAGGCCGTCTGGAGGCCACTACTCTTACAGAAAATATATGACATCCTTATACCAGGGACATCGAGCCAGTGGGGGCTCCCTTTGAGGGTATCTTTCATACAACCAACCCTGCTGAATTCCTGAGCATTTGTTGATGAAAATTACCCCCAAATCTTGGCAATTGGCTTCATCCAACAGCTTGGCTAAACCTTGACCTTTGATCAATTTGGTAGGCTTTATTTCCAGGTCAAATTCCAGAATCTTGGCTATCCATTTACTCCTCCTCTCGTCTATGTCAGGCTGAATAAGAATGTCTTTAACAACACTTGAGGGGACATAAGTGATGATTTTTGACTGCAGGACATAGATTCTAAAGGCCTTGAGAGCCTTTACCAGGGCATAGGCCTGCTTCTCCATGGTGTCATACCTAACTTCGACATCCCTCAATGTTCGACTGAAATAGGCAATAGGATGCTCCAACCCAACCTCGTTTGTCTATAATAAAACAACAGCCACCATGTCAGGTGAGGCAAAGGAGAAAATAACAAAATCCTTTGAGTAATTGGGACTGATAAGCACAGGGGCTTCAGTCAGGGCTTTCTTTATTTGCTCAAAGGACTTTCGCGATTTAGAAGTCCACCTTACTTCATTTCATTTCCTTAACATGGATGTTATAAGTTTTACCTCCTTAGCAAAGTTAGGCACAAACCTCCTCAGAAAATTAATCTTACCAAGGAAATATTGGACCTCCTTCTTGGAACTCGGGACTGATAAGGCTTGTATTGCCTCAACTCTGCTAGAATCGATCTTGACTCCTTTCATTGATACTATGTGGCCTAGTAACTTTCCCTCCTGCATGGCGAACAGAGATTTCTTGGGGTTTAATGAAATGCCAAAACTCCTGCATTTCAGGAAAACCTTCCTGAGATGACAACAGTGTTCTTTATCAGATTTTGAAAATACTGTGATGTCATCCAGATAGACGACCACAAATTTATCCTTTTCCCCAATGAAAGCTATGTCCATGGCACACTAAAACGTTGCCCCTGCATTCATCAAGACAAAAGGCATCTTGGCATACATGAATGTGCCCCATGGAGTGGTAAATGTCGTCTTTTCCCTGTCCTCAGGTAGAATAGAGAATTGATTGTAGCCAGAGAAACCACCGATCATGGACATCCTGGATGCTCCTGTTAACCTCTGCAGTATATGTTCCATCTTTGGTAAGGGGTAGTTATCCTTTCATGAGCTCCTATTCAGGTTTCTGAAGTCTACACAGAGTCTGATCTCTCCATTCTTTTTCCTTACTGGTACCAAGTTGGCCACCCATTCTGAATATCTCAGTGGTACAATGATCTGAGCTTGAAGCAGCTTCTTCACTTCCCTCTCCATGATAGGCAGTAGCATAGGATTGATCTGTCTCAGCTTCTACTTAAATGGCTTTGCCTCCCCTTTCAACGGGATTTTATGCTCGATGACAGAAGTGTCATATGTTTTGAGGTCTTCGTAGGTCCAGGTAAACACATCAGCAAATTCTCTCAAAATTCCAGCATATTCAAACCTCTGCTCCTTTGTTAGACTTCTTGACAATTTGACAAACTTGGGCTCACTCTCAGTGCCAATGTTGCACTGAATAGTACCAGCGTCATCCTCCAAGATTTCCCCTTTTAATGACACATCATTTCTATCAAAAAGCCTTTCCAAAGGAACCAGTCCCCTTGGAATATGGTTACTGGGGAGCTGCACAATGTCATGCTTTGCTATTTTACTCAACAACTTACCCCCATGAAGTCCTTTTTCAGAGATAGAATCCTGGTCGATACGCATCTCTAAAAATTCTTCGACAGTCTCGAAGAATTTCTTGATCTCGAGATCATCCTCGAATACCTTCCAATGTTTGACGTTGTCAAGTATGGAGGGCCTGTATTTTACTTCCACATCATATCTGAATTTTGGCGGCAAGGGTACTTTGAAATTACTTGTTGATGTAGCCAAGGAATCTGCCATTGTGTTCTTATCTCTTGGGACAAAAGAAATGTTGAATGCCAAGAAGAAACTATCAACTAGGTCCCATACCTCATTTCTGTAGCTTCTGAGTCGAGGATGCTTGGCCTGATAGGCATTTTTGATCTGCTGGACCACCAACTATGCATCTCCGAACACTGCTACTTCCTAAATTCCCATCTCCCTTGCAGCTCTTAATCCGAGGACAAGAGCTTCATATTCTGCCACATTGTTGGTAGTTTCAAATTCTAGTTTGTATGACAGAGATATGGTTTCCTGAGCAGGTGACACAAAAAACACCCCAGCTCCAGCGTCTTCCCTGGAAAAGGCTCCATCAAAGAACATTTTCCAGACGGGGGTGATGGAGGGAGGAAAAATGTGGGAAGTGGTGGGCAATTTTCTGAGCTTTAGAGGAGGCTCGGGAGCATTAGTGATTTGTAGTACACTAGAACCTAAATCAATGTCCAGGGAAAAAATGGGGTGGTTGGTAGGGTTGGTCTCGTCACTGATTATATAGGCCAGCTGGGCTTCCCTGTATAGCCTCCTATTTTCTCCTCCGAACACTGGGATAGTATCATATGTGAGGTCCATCTGCAAAGTTCCCCCCAGTCTTTTTATCCAAGATATTGATAATAACATACCGAACTTGGGGGGGACATCAACAACTACAATATCCATGACCACACTTTTCATGGGCAACTGAAACAAGGTCACGACCAGGTCTTTGATAACTCCTAGACATTGAAATTTTCTGGATTCAAAGGAATAGAGGTCATGATAGGCTCGGGTGACTTCTAGCCCTAACTCTTCCATGACAGTTTTGGGCATGAGGTTTTGAGAAGCCCCCGAATCCATCAAGCAGTTGTGTAGTACCTTGTCATGTATGTTCAAGGAAGTGTAGAAGGGAGGGGATGAGTCATTCCTGTCTTCTACCATAGGACCTAGAATAATTGCAGGCTTTTCATCTTGCAAATTGATGGAATCTGTGGGAAGGCATGAGACCTCAGACTGTAAAATCTTAGAGAAGTGTTTCTTGAACCCTTCATGCTTAATCAATTCAGTCAGGGGCACAAGGATTCTGATCTTTTGAATTTCATGCTCAAAATTAAAAGAAGATGTAAGCTTTGGGATTTCTCTTATTTCGGGAATATGACTCTGGACTATGGGAGAGAGGGGTCGGGGCTTCTTACCTCTATGACTGTCTGCTACTTCATTAGCAGATTTTTCTGTTCTAGTGGACTGCTCAGGAACATCATGTGCTATTGTCTTTTTCTTAGACCTCAGATCATACCTTCCTTGGCTGCCACTAACCTTGTCTCCCTTGCTCAGTTCATTTAGCTGACTATCCATGAGAGACTCCTCGTATGCTAATTGAGTGAGATGAGGAAAAGGAGGAGTGTCCCTGAAGCAATGGATTTCAGGATCAAGCTCATCTATTTCCCTTTCTTCCCCCTCGGCCACAAAATTGTTTTGAAAAGGGGCCTGAATTTTCTGGTCTTCCCTGTCTCTTCCCCTTTCTCTTTACACAGTCAGGGAAGTAATGTGGTTTGGCCTCCTGAAACCTCCTTTGTTTTTGGCACTTTGAGGGCCCTTGTATGCTTTCCTCCCCTCCACTTTCATTCTCTCCATCTCTACAGACAGAGACTTCACCATCTTGGTCAGTTCATCCACTTGAGGGTGGGGCACCGATGGGCCAGAAGTTGAGGTTTCCGATCTTCCCTTTCTTCTGTCTGTGTCGGCCTTGTTCCTTGGTTTATCAGCTGCTAATACATTGGATTCTACTTCTATGGCTTCATCTTGCATTTGAGCTAAGGAGGTGGCTCTTCTTTCTCTCAATAAAAGACAGAAATTGGGGCCAAACGCACTAGCATAAGAAATCTTGGCCGAGGCTTCTGAGGGTTTTATTTTGGCAGGAATTTTATTATAAATCTTATTGAATATTTTGGAGAAGTCAGAGACAGACTCTCCTTCCATATTCTTCAAAGACCCGAACTCTGTCATGTAATACATGAAATCCTTCCTATCTCCCCACTGCCTCAAGAAAGAACTATCTAAGGCTTCGATCCCAGCAATAGATCCAGGGGCCAATCCTCTAAACCACTTCCTCACCTCACCATCTAGGCTCTGTATGAAGACTCTCATCCAGACATATTCATTTTCAATGTTCAAGTTGTCTGCATAACTATAGAAAGTAGCCAGGTTCTCTTCCACAGTTATGTCCCCTTCCCCAGTGAACTTGGGCATATACTTCAAGTAATCTCTAGCAGGGAGAGGATTCATAGGATGGGGTAGGATTAAGGGAGCATATATGGCAGTGACTATGGCATCCATTATATTTAGAGGGGGATTAGCACCAACCATAGGAATATTAGGTGAAGGAGAACTTGGAGGAGAAGGAGTTCGCGAAGGAGCTACTGGGAATGAGTCTCGAAGTGGGATGGGAAACAAAAGGGGATTTAAGGAGAAGTCTAACGGGCTCAAGTCAGTAGATGCTCCTCTTTGTGCAGGAGTGGTAACAGTAACAAGAGGAGGAGCAATAAAGATAGGAGTGGGGAAATCTTCTGCGGTCCTAGGTCTACGCAAAAATACAGCTTCAGAGGAAAGGGGAGTGACAAGGGTTTCTCCCTCCAATCCCAAACCAGGAGGGGAAAACTCAGCAGGAACACTCCCGAAATTCAGAAAATGGGAAACCTCCGAGAGAGGTCTGTTAAGAAACTGAGGAGGAGAAAATGGAGTTCCTACAGAAGGAGATGGTGGATTACCTGGTTCAGCGGTAGAAGCTTCTTCTTCATAGGCCTTTCCTTTTCTGAGAACCACCTCTGGATCAGTTTTAGGTGTTGCTAGAGGCAGCTGTGGATGAGACCGCATGTGTCTGCCTCTGAAAGCCACAATTAATATGGCAGGTTTGCCACAGTGGAGTCATCACAATGGAGTCGCCAGGTGCACATTAGCAATCTTCAAAGGCTATGATCCACGATGCACCTTTAGAATCAGAGGCTCAATGTCGTTCAATCATGGGGAAAATTTTCAACTTTGTCCCTGGCAACAGTGCCATAAATGTTAGCGTCAGAAGTCACTCCTGGATTGCTTGCAGGAGAAGCACCCAACGCCCATCAGTTTTATGTCATGATAGTTTTTAATGGGTGATCAAATGGGTAGAGACTTGGGGAGATATCACTCTAACTCAGGGACTGGGTCTGGTATGCAAGGAACAAAGGAGGTCTTGATCTAACTTCAGTCAGTGAGTTTCTTAAAAGATGAATAGGTGGAAGACTTGGTAAGAAGAGTGAACAAACTACCTCAGGCAACATGCCTTTCCGCAGTTTGTAGAGGAAAAACCCTGAATGCAAGATCCTCTTGGTTCAGGGCTTTGGGAAACTAAAAGGGGGACTTGACTGGATCCTCCAATTCCAAGTCATTCAACACTAAGGAAATCACAGAGACCGATTAGAAACAATGCAACTGTTACAGTGATCCAACCTACATCATCCTATAACAGTTACAACTCGACTGGATCCTCCAATTCCGAGCTGCTCTAATATAGTGTAAACAAAGGAATGAAAGAAACTGACATTCATAAGGCAAGAAGTCTCAATAGTCCATGCATAAACAGAATAACAGTGATTCATTAAAGTTTTACAACAGAGAGCCTTTCTCAACCATTGATCATTACAAATTACAAAACCTGAGTCTATATACTCAGGAAAATTCGCCTAACAAAGGCGCGCTCAGTCATCCAATGTGTGGTGTCTCTTCAATCAAACTCGTACTGATATTCTTCGTCAAACGCCACCTTAACTACGCATGGCTCCTGCAAGGGGAGTAGCTGAGCCATTAAGTGCCAAGTTAGTGTGTGCAGACTTCTCTGTCTAGTCGAGGACTTCAGCATGGCTCCTTTGGAAAAATCAGTACACAGGACCCTCTCGGGCGAACAGCTCGCCAGATCCTCCATACCTTATACTTAATGCGTGAGGAGAGGTTTCAACCACCCCCTCTCACCTTCATTTACTCCAAGCGAGAAACATGATTGAGATTGGATCCAAAGGTGCCTGGAGATCGCGATGATCCCCTCTGTGACTAAACTCGACGACTTTGGCCCTCCTTGCACAACTCTTTTAATTTCCAAGTGACCATGGGTTGTGACCACGCGTTCATTCTCAATGATGCTTTCGGCATTCATGAATGGGAAGGGTATGATCCTTTCTCTTTATAATCAGGATGAGAAAAACGCTGAGATGGCTTAATTTGGCGCCACGCGTCCCTCTCAGATCTGACGGTCCTGAACTCACTCGAGGATATTGTGGGCCCGGGTTCTGGACGCTCCTGGTACTTCACGTTTCGGGGGTATGAAGGAGGTGCTCCTTGTGCGTCGGAGTCACGATGAGCGAAAAGGAGAGGGACCTAATCGCGCACCAGGTGTCCCCCTTAGATGGATGGCTGAGAATGCCCCGTGATACTATGGGCCCCGACTCTTGGTGCTTTCGACGATTTGAGGTTCGGGATTTTGAGATATAGAATGACATAGAACCCTCACCCTTTGAACTCCTGAATGATGAAAAAATGATGTGACTAGATCTCACGCCACGTGTCCCTTGGATGGACGGCTGCTATCCATCGTGCTAATCTCAGCGCAACTCCGCTAGTCGCGATTTCCCGCCAACCGTTGATCTGCTCCTATGGATGGATCCTGACCGTCGACAATATAATCTTGCCCACTTACTTGCTTGGAAGCCAAAAACAAGATTTTTATGTGCTGCGCTCGGGTGCTTCTCGCGCCACTTGCAGACCTGAACGCTCTTATGCCTCAGATGAGAAATGTTACTAACAGGTAGGCACCCCTTTCGATTTGTTCCTATTAGTAAGAAAAGAGAAAGTGAGATGGGGAGTAGTTTCAGGCCCAACCTCCCGAAGCTTAACGAAGTGACGATCTATTATTTTGGAGCTATTTAGAAACCTATATATTCTTGCACCTATCTTCATCTAGCCCCATTTTTTTTAATATGCAGGTTCTTTGTACGATGCCATGGATACGGAAATAGGATGAATTTGGCCATTTGAGTTGAATTTGAACCTTCTCCAGTAAGAAAGTTTTCACTCCGAGTCTGAGATCCTTCTTTGCCACCTCCTATACTTCATAGGGGGTTCTCATTAAATAAAATGTGCCAACTAATTATTCAACCCTATCTTTCCTCACCTCTTCTTGAGGTTTTCTTTTTTCTAGTAGGATGTGTTTATCCCTGGTTCCTAGCTAGCAACATTAGAGAAAAAAGAGAAAGGAATAAAAATCAAGACAATTTGATCAGCATTGATCGGTATCATGGTATGTATGACCATCTAAAATCACCTCCATGATGAGAAAGATCAATGTTGCTAATACCTCCCATAACGTGGCTAATCAACCTGATTTATTGACATTCTGGTGACAATTATGTTTGACCTCGACTGGTCAGTTGATCAAAAGGCAGGGCTTGGGATTACGTTTCTAAAGGAGTCAATTTTCCTATCCTCGACACCCCTTATCTTATACTTGGGCCCGTCCCAACCCAAAGGGTTTTAATCTGGAATAAAGAGAAGGAGCGGCAAAACCGACATTAGCAGCAACATAAGGAGGATCAAACTCTCAATTTCAACCCCTACAATTGAAGATGTTTCATCCAACCCCTCCTATTAGTATTCCACCCCGAATATTCTCCACTGTTGGTTAAGTGGGCTAGTCTACCTCATTTAATTTCAGCTAACTCGTGTGAGTGGGAACAAAAACACTAGGAATAATGAAAGGAAGGAACCAACTATGAAGGTTGGATGAAAAAAGGATTTTATGCTCCCAATGAATGAAATGGAAATCTTAGTTACATCTAGATATTATTCATCCCTCACACAAAAATCAGAAAGAATCACAACTTTTC
>ML815607.1:106216-124262 GCA_009831015.1 Picea engelmannii
AGACATGATCTCCTAGTTATCCCTAAAAATCGGGGATAACATCTGGCTCCAACTTAGGGACATGTGCTCACCGTAGAGCACATGAGAACCTCAGCATCTCTAGCATAACCTGAAGACCTTTTCAATATTGATAGGGGCATCAGTAACAAAAATGGGGCGGTAATGCCACCCCAGCATACATAGATATATATATAAGCTGAAAGAAAACAATCAATAATGCAAATGTGAAAGAAAACTAACATGAAATGAAAATGGTATAATACATGAATACAACATGCCTACTTACCTGTACTTACCTGTGAAGTCAGGGCCCCCCACCTTGGTGGGGTTTGAGGAGGTGCCCGTTGATAGGTAATGGGCGCCTTCTTCCTTCTAAAGTGGATAGGTAGTATGAGTCATTAACTGATTCCATTCAAATTTTGAAGGGTCCAAACCATGACTGAGTGCTTCCTTTTACATTGGTTGGCTCTCCTTTTTGGGTATCCCACATCCATACCATGTCTCCCTCCTTGTAATTTCTGACTTTGTATTTGGCCATCCCTTGGACAACCCTGGTGTATTGTGTTGAGGGAGGGGGGTGGGCTTCTGCTGTAAAAACTTCTTGTTGAGATGGGTGGATTTGTACGTCATCTTCATGTTTCTTTAATATCTTCACCGTCCCAATTTTTTTGTTCTTGAATTCATCTAGGAGTTGTTGGTATTTTTCTTTCTTGGGCCATTTGATCTAATCAAAGTCCTCTTCTGTTGCAAAGGGCATATATTCTAGAGAATACTTTTGAAGAGTTTGTATCATCTCATCTTTTTCTTTGTTATTATCGACGGGGTGAGTAATGTCTTGAACATGGTCCCCAATTATTGGCACATTGAGGAGATAGCCTATTGTTCCATTTTTCAAAGGAAAATGAAAAAATGTGAGGTCCATCTCAAGGCTGCCACCTAACATTGCAACAAACTTCCTAGATAACAACATCCCCCACACATCTGGGACATCAACTACCACGATGTCAATGTGGACCATCTTCTCTGGATACTCCTTCAGGCAAACTTCAACATTCTCAACCACCCCGTGTGTGGGTATGGCTTTAAATTCGAAGCCACATACATTTCTATAAGGCCGTGTGACCTTCAAACCCACTTGTCGCATGACTTTGAGTGACATCATATTGGCACCAGCACCTGTATCTAACATGCAATTGTTGAGGTTCTTGTCATTCATTGCCAATGTCATGAAGAAAGGAGGGTTCTCACCATATTGAACCCTGAAGTGATCATCTTGCAACATAATAGGGGGGTCCATGGGTTCATCTGATCCCAAAAAGAAAGTATCAAAGCATTCCTTGATGGATGGGATCTTGATTGCTTCTCTTAGGGGGACGTTTACATGCATTTTTTATAATGCCCCTTCGAAGTCAAAGTTTGGTTCAACCTTACCAGCCTTGGATGTCTTGGGAAGGAGTATTTCCAGGGGTTGGGGCTTTGCCTGATCAGCAGCAGGTTGTTTCAAATCCTTTCTTCTGTACACCTGGAATTCTTGTTTCTTTAGCTTCTCTCATGATTCCTAGTCCAGGTTGTTTATTACCGCCATCCTTGTTGATCTGGCTACTTATTTCATGGCTACTTGATGTTCTGCATCGGTGATATTTATTTGAGGAAGCTCCATGAAACAATCCATGTTGTTGACTTGTTGATGGCCACCATTGTAAGGACACTCATGCTCCCAATGTGCTTCGCTACATTCTGAGCACCAAGGATTTTCATCAACAATATTTGCAGGGGCCAAGGTATTTGGAACTCCATGCTCATTCTTTGGTTTATAAAATTGGCCTCCCTTCAGGAATTGCCCTTTGTATGGGACCCTGGGTGCTTGGGTCTAAGATCTTTCCAATTTGATAATCATGCTCATCATTTCCTCCTGATTTTTTATGATACCATCCATGGAGGCTTACAGCTTGGCGGTATTGATACACAGATCTGAAGTAGGCTCAGCATTGTGAACAATTTTTGGTTTAGTGTCTGTTCTCCCCCTTGGGTTAGCAAAAGGCTCAATCTTGGATGAAAGGAGGTTCCCCTCTATTTTAGTAGCGATCTCTTGGGATTCCTGAATGGATTGGGGGTTTTTATATCTGAGAAGATACCCTAGTTGGCCATTAAAAGATCTGGTGTAAACATGGATGAAGTAGTCATCTTTTGGATGATGGCTTGTGGGAATCCTTTGCAACAAAGTCTCATATCTAGTATGGAACTCCCGAATGGACTCATTTTCATATTTGGCAAGGTTATCCAGTTGTGTGAGGAGCATGTTAGGGTCTTCTTTAACACTCCATCTTTTCAGAAAGGCCTCTTCAAGTCTATCCATGGTTTTGATGCTTCCATCGGGAAGCCTTAGGTACCAACGCCTTAAGGAATCATAAAGAGTAGCGGAGAACAAATTCATGACTAGATCTTTAGCATCATCACTAATGGGGTGAAACTGGAAAAATGCCCAAAAGTTGCTCATGTGCTCTTTGGCACTGATTTCATTAGTACCGATAAATTTAGGCAACCACTTCTCATACTTAGGTGGCATTTGCCTAGGGTAGCCTGGTATGGCTGACATGTCTAACGGTTTGAAAAGAGTAGATGACCATTGTCTTTGATTGTTGGTTGGGTTCATTATAGCGGTCTGAGAGCTAGACATGATTCTTAAAGGAAGGCTCTTCCTGAAAAGTGATTTGACAACAGGAGAGTTCTTGGGAGGCTTCCTTCTGAAAGACAAAGGAGGATTATTGAACCTCTTTTTAGTTTTTGGAGTCGCCAGATAGTTTACTTGAAACTATCAAAGAAAAGGGAAAACACCCTAGTGGAGTCACCATGTAAGCTTGTAAGATAAGGCTCTTGAGGCAAGGCTTACCGAAAATATTTTTCGTTTGAGGAGAATTGACTCAGTGTTCCCCGAAAACGACGCCAAAATGTTATCGCACAGTTTGTAGATGCAAGAAAGGATAAAGAATAGTAGGTCAAACCGGAGAAACAGGAACCTTCCCCACCCAATGTCACCACAATGGGGAGGCTCTTTCTATTTAGGGAGGCTAGGCCCAGGGGAGACGTCCCCGGTAACCTGGGATTTTGAAAGGGCAAAGGCTAATAGTACAAAGACAAATTTCCCCCTCACAGATTACTGCCAATCAGATAGTCCCGGCTAAATAGAAAATAATATAGTATAACCAAAGAAAATAGAAGTACCTGCTTGAGACAATACAACAAGGAAACTGATACTTGCAATCTTGGTTAATACTTCATATAAATCAATGACTATCTGATATTCAATATGAGCAATTTGAAAGTTAAATGTTGACAAAGTCAATGTTTACAAAATAACAATGGAATTAATATCACTTCATCAATAAATACTTGAATGATACGGCATTCAATATAACAAATAACTTCTTAACTCAATTAATGCCTTCAACTACCATTCAATTACTCAAAAGTCAAAACGTTGTTGCAATAAAGATGAAATATTCAATGATGACATCAACAACGTAGGTTTAATAGGTTAGGGTTAGTGTGGTTAGGGTTTCAGTTTAATAGAAGTTCTAGAGTGTTTGAATTTGATTTCACTTCAATGCTGGAGGCTAGAGATCAGTGCCTTAGGGTTACAGGAGTCAATAAATGATGGATGCAAGAGTTGAAGGGAAAGAGATTTCAAAGGACTAGAGGGAAAAGTTTCAAGGTGTTGCTAGAGCAGGGCCTTAAAAGAAAACCCCTAGGGGAGAGAGGCTCACTCCAGTGTTGCAAAAGCAAGGCCTCGTGCTCTCTCCTCATTCCCGACAAATGGCTAGCCCAAAAATAGTAAAAATAGACCAAGATAAGAGGTTTTGCTGCGGGAGGTGTTGCTAGAGCAAGGCTTATTAGCAAACCCTAGAACAGTACGGCCCTATTGTAGTGAGCCTAGGCCAGGGATGTCTCACTCTTCTTGGCTCAAAAGGGTACAACTAGCATAAGGGAGAAAGAAAAAGAAGTGTAGCTATGGCTAGGCTCTCTTTTTCCTCTTCAATGGCTTAAGGCTTCTCTATTAGGGGACATGAGACAATGACCTACTTGTGTGTTTGTCCCCTAGGGTTTTGATTTAGAAATATTTATAAATAGATGCAAGAAATTAAACTACAACCATTCAATCAAGAAGTTTTGCAAAAAAATACTTACAAGTCATGAATAAATAACCATGCAAACCCTAGTTATAACACCTTCCTTCAAGAGAAACACCATAAATGCCAAAAAATCTCTTCCTTCAACAAGTGTGCATCACTTAGTTCAGCCAAAAATCCCAATAGGGCGCTAAAATCAGACCTCACTAATGAGTGAGTGATAATTCCTCATAAAATGAGAGTGAAAACACTCAATATATACTGTATCAATGACCTAATTTAACTCTTAGGTCATAAAAAGGTCGACAAGGCCAAAATACCAAAATAATATTGTTTTACATTAAATGTTCATTTTAAAACCCTAATTGAGAAAAAAGTGAGATGTCACCCCTTCTAAGGGAGACATTAGCCCATTTTTAGGGCAAATGCAACAATAAAGAGAAAAATGTTAGCCCGCTTTGGGCCTCTCCATCATGCCACACATGCCAACTGCCTTGTCAAACTACCACATGCTCAAGATGACATCATGAGCTCATAGGTAACGTCCTGGGCCATCCAGGGAAAGCATTTCACTAGAAGCGGGTCAATCCCCCTAGGCTGGGCTCTACCAGAGTGCCTCTGATGGAATGTTCTCTTCTTCTCCGGTGCAAAACCCTGATCAACCACCGTCCTGTATCTTCCCCCTGATGGGGTCTCAGCATCCATCTGGTGGGCTCTTCATCCCATGGAGGTCCGAACTGGTCATCTCCCCATGTGTACTAGTCCAAATGGTACCTATTCGTCGGGCATGGTCCTGCACATGAAAAGCTACGCCCTCCATGGGCTCATCAGTCACAAGGATCATAACAATGTCAATCACATTTCATCATCAATATTATTAAACATATGAATAAAACCCCTAATATATCAGTCAGTATCTCAAAGACATTACAAAAACCTGCAATACAAGATTGGAGAAAAAGACAAGACGTCCTATTGGGCTAGTATCCACAAGAAAAGGAAAGTTTCCAGAAGGATTTCATCCAAGCCATGTAAGTGAGGTGATGTGGCTAGGGGATGTCCAGATATGTGGGTGCAGTGAGAGCCAAGGATGCATAATGTTATCTATGGGTGCCTTTGTAGAAGGCGAGTTGTACCTGTCATGGATGCATTTTTCCATCCTCGTTCTTGCCTTTATTCCTTTTTAGCTTTATTCTTTTATTTGCTTTTTCTTCTTCTTTTTCTTTTTATTCAAGAGCTAACCAGAGGACACTACCTTGGCATGGTGACCAGAGTTGACAATATTACCCATAAGTACTTTCACAGAGATGAGAAGGTTGGCTCGTGATGATACCCCCTTTCCCTTGACCATGCAACCAAAGGTCACCGCCCTGGCGTGGTAACCAGATGGTGGCAATTTCATACTATTAGGTACCCATGAACCTAATAGGCTAGCTCGTGATGAGATCCCCTATCCTCTGACTAGGTCTTGTTTGTTATTTTTTCGGGTCCCTCTTGTTTCTTGCTGAGAGGCCTTTTATTGCCTTCTCGAGGATCCCTGGTCAAAGCATCTCGAGATTTTATTTTTAGGATTTTGTCTTTTACCAGCTGCATTTACCTTCTGGGCCTTTAGCCCCTTCTTCCCACGAGATAAGGTGCAATCCAACAAATAGTTCAACCCAGTGCTCGGACAAGGGGAATGGGATAAATGACCGGGAGATAAGATGAAACAGTGGTGCTATGATGGGAGTGGACGATGGATTTTTAGAAATCCCCCCAGTGGTAAACCAAGACCCATGGGCATAGGCTTGCTAGGGAAACCTATCAATTTCCCCAAGCATGGTCAAGTGGGATAATGTAAGATCCAAGCAGTTGTTAGAGATAAAAGGAATCAGATGCATATATTTAAAGGTTTCAATGATCAAAAGTGATACATACCATGATACCTGGACCAATTACCTCATGGAGAAAGAACCTCTTCTGATACAAGACCAAGCCAATGGTGATGGATGTTGTTGTTGCTGACAAGACAAAGCTGGTGGAAGAAGAAAAGGATGGGCCCTCCAGGGCCATGCTCAGGTCAGTCCTTCTCTCGGTACTCCATGTCTAGGACCTGTGGGCCTCGAGACATGATCTCCTAGTTATCCCTAAAAATATGGGATAACAATTTCAATCCCATCTCCATTCTCCCCAACTTTGGCCATGATAAATGGCTCAATATTTTCAAGAGGTATATACAGTCCTATAGCGTCAAGTTGTCATGGAAAACAATTCGGATGAACTAAAAATGATGCACTTTCTTACTCATTCTAAATTCTTTAGACCCAAATTGTCAGTTTGGAATTGATCATAGCATCATAAATACAACATGGACGGTCCCTCCTAGACTTTCAACTGTCTAAGCCCAATAATGTGGAGTATTGAAGCCCTAGACTATTTTATCTTTCCATGATATCCCATGTGATCAAGCCATTGAGGACCCCAAGCATATCTCACCTATACAATATCATATTCTTTCTGGTTTCAAGGGTTATTGGTATTTCATGGTTATGCTCAACATAGTTATAGGTATGATGTCTATTTTATGTACTTTCATTTGCAACACTCTTTTCATAGGAGAAGAACTCAATTTAATATTATCTTTCTTTATATGCTACCTAATTAGTGGGTTTGTTAAATATCCAAATGTAGTTCAACGTCTTGTTTTCTGGACAGACAATTTATTGTTTTTTAGACAAACAATTTATTTTTATCTTTCAATTAAACTTAAAGCATCATCAATATTTGTATTTCTTTGTATTTTTTTATAAGTTATACATTTTAATTGGGACTCAGTCTAATGGTTAAGAACATGTCCTTCCTTCTAAAAATCCACTATAAATAGTGGGTTGAACATTCCCTCTAAGCTATAGCATCATCAATATTTGTATTTCTTTGTATTTTTTTTTATAACTTAGAGATTTTAATTGGGACTCAGTCTAATGGTTAAGAACATGGATTTCCTCCTAAAAAACCACTATAAATAGTGGGTTGGACATTCCCTCTAAGCGATCACATGTTTGGATTTTGACAAGAATAAGGTGTTGGGAGGTCCACTTGCTGGGAAATAAGGTGTTGGGAGGTCCACTTGTTGGGAAATAAGTTGGCACTGGTGAGGATCCTGCCAATGATTATGGTTTCATTGTTGAAACAACACTATAAAATTTCATCGTATATAATTGGTCCAAGGTCATCATCACAATCACGAAAAACATAAACTAGTTCGAGATCCGCACCTGGTGACAATTGTTAAATTTTGAGCTTGATTTCTTATTGTTACACATGATTTTGGTCACTCTGATGAAGTCTCAACAAGTGATGTATTCAGGCTCCCACAAGGACTTTTTGCCTGAGAAAAGTGACTGTTGTCTACTTCCAGAAAACACATTTTTAAGATGACTTCGCAGGCTGCCTATGTTACAGGGTGCGAAAATCCCTCATTCTCGCAATCCACCCACACTTAGGGTGCGAACTGTTCGCAGTCTGCGCTATAGGTAGGGTGCAAACATGTTTTTAAGATTGAAGAAGAGAAGAGGTCACGAAGGTTCTAGAAGGGAATATTCTAGAAAATGAGTTGGCATTCGCATGGTTGGCATCCTACTGACTTCTCAGATTTGGTGGGATCATCCTCATCCATGTAACCATCCCTCCTTCTCTTATATATTGATAGGTTTCTCATGGAAAAGGTTAAGCAAGATTGAATGAAGAATTGGTGAAAGAATTGTGTAAAGAACTCTGCTTGGACAGAAGCTTGAAGACTCTATTTGGTCTATCAAGTTGCACTAGACCTTCTTCATGCAAGTGCAAAGAAAGTGTGTGTGTTGGAACCAAGGGTCACTGAAAGGAATCTTGCGACATCAAGTTGAACTGGTTGTATCTTCTACTTTCATTCAATATAATACAACGGCATGTCCCTTTCCCATAAAATCACTCTCATTTTATTGCGTAACTCCTTGATCATATGCATAGGTTGACACTGAATATACTTTGCTATCTTCACTTTGGTTGGTTTGTGTTGTCTTGGACCTAATTTCACAAGAGCATCGGAGCGAAGCGGGAACAACAGAGACCTAAGGAAGCGATATAAAGGTATGTCACTCATTCTATCTTAGTAGTAGATTCAATGATTGCAACTTAGGGAAAGAGTCATGTCCTGTCCTGTTTTGTTCTAGATTCAGGTGGATCTAGGGAGATCTGTTAGTGTCCGCATCTACCGATTTATCCGATAAAAAAATTGGTGACTCCACTGGGGATACGACCCATTTTGGTGGTTTTTTCTTGCCCATTTTCTCTTGACCTACCCTTTTTCATTCCCATCAATCTCTGAGTCTTGAGGATACCCTTATAGACTCCCTGGATCCATAAGTTCCCTCAAAATTTCTGTCATTTTTCCAAAATTTGGTTCATTGCAAACCTTGTCGTACTACCCCTTTCTATAGCCTGCGAGAATAACTGAGGTTCGCACCCTAGTGTTCAGTTTAGTGTGAACTTCTCGCACCCTGCCTTTGTCTAGCCTGCGAGAATCCTTAATTCTCGCACTGTACTCCACTGCTAGCCTGCGAACTCACTTGTAAAAATTTTGGATTAAGTCTTTTTGTCTTCAGATGCCCAGATTGGTTAGTGTGTCTAGAAAGAACTTCTCTGGCTAGTGATTGAATCTTTCTTGACTTCAAATCTCATGAATGATTAGTTTTCAGAAATCGAAAGCTCTTTCTTGTTCGTTTTTCTCAATTTTTACTTCTGGACCTTTTCTTAACAAGGGTATAATCTTCGATTCTGAAATCCGAGTGCTTGTTTGGTCGGGAGCCTTTGATTGGATTAAAATTTGCGATTAATTGTCCTTTTCAATTGCTTATTACTTGGAAAATTGTTACCCATGTGCATTTGAAGAGACTGGTCTTGTCAGTTTGTTATTTTTGTCTTCATTGAAAGATCAATTTGGGTGTTTGTTGTGTATTTCTTTTTCGTTGATTGCTTACTTTTTCTTAGTTCCATCCCTGTTGCTTGGTTTCTAATAAAAATTAAAGACATTTTCTTTTTTAAGCAATTTTTATTCGAAAATATTCGCATTTGAGTATTGAAAGAGAACGAATAGAGAATTTGCATTGTTCATGGTTGTTTGATATTACATTTCAGAGAAGATCATACATCGTAGTCCACATTGTTCCAAAAAACTCCTCTTTCCCTCCTATAAATAGGATCCATTGAACAAAAATTTGTATCATTCATTCCTATTTATGCATTGTTGGGTCAGAGTCTCACACAACATCGGTTTCATTTCCGTCTCCTTTTGAGTAACAATAGCCTTTAATAATATTGCACAATTTTAAAAATTCAATTAGAAACTTTTTCTAGGGCTCTTGTACACCAACATTAGCTAGGCTAGAGATTTGGAATAGGCAGTGAGACACACTCTCCAAAGCACAAAACACACAATAGCATCTTGTGATAAGGAGTGTCAAATTCCACTTGCAGCATTTTTTCCTGGGCAGCCCTTCTCACACAAGGGTCAAACCTAAGGTCGCATTGAGATTGACAGAGTTACTCACCCTACTTTGTTGATATCAGTGTAGAGAATGCATGTATTACGGGGGTCACTTGAAGGTATACCCACAATGATGAGTGGAAGCCTCTCAAGCTGATTTCGGGCTAGATACCCTGCCCTTGCGTGTGGATAGGACTGTCGACTGTTCCCCCAGGCATTATTTTTGGTGGTGGTAACCTTAGCAGCCTATATTCTTAGGGTCTTACATGAGGTGACTGTGAAGGGGTAAGTCTTCACGGTACCTGGAATCGGCGTTGGCCAGACTCACTCAGGCTCCTTGGAGGGTATACCCACGATTGTGTGTGGGAGCTTGCACTAGGGTGTAAGTCCATTAAGCAGGTCGTCAACGTAACTTTTCCGCCCTGGCCCAGCCCCTTCTTGTCTTGTCATTACGACGTTGGACTTCATCACCAACTAGTGACTTCAGAATTAGAAGGTCTTGTTTGCTTGGTTTTGCTTCCTAGATTTTATTAGCACATGTTGTTTTTTTACCCAATTTGGCCATAGGATTTCTTTCGTAAAATTCTAACTTGATCACAATTGATCCTCCACGTCGTTCATGTACAATGCAAGGCCTACCCCTAGAAGATATGGAAGGTTCTCAACCCTTGCCTACCAACTCACTAGAGGGCTCTCCTCAACAGAGTGAAGTCCAAGATGTTGCCACTCCACCAGTGGAAAGAACAAACTCTTTAGAACAGTTCTGAATTACCAATTCTCGAGAGGACCTTCGACTTCCTCCCAACTTCGAGAGACGTATTGTGCGAGTGAATTCTTCTGGAGATATAGTTGTTCAGTCTTCTAGATCACCAACCAGACCCTTCATATGACCTAAGGGTCAAGATCCTTTTTGGACTACTAGCACTTTTAGATGGGATCTCTTTGGCTCAGGAGTAGGCATTGATATCACTGTCGCACCTAAGCTGCCTGAAACATCTGATCCAGACGCAGTACCTTTTACTACTGCCTATTATTTTCCTGGTACGGACACTTCGCCAACTAACCACATCTTGACTATCCCTCTACAAATGGTCCATTACACAATGGTCCCTGATACTACGAATCCTCACACTGGGATTATAGCGGCTAGCCAAGCCCCCATTGGCACACCGCTTTCACCCAGATTCACCCCAACCCTTCCGCCTGGATATCATGCGTTGAATGCTTCTATTCTCGCTCCTACACAAACCTCATCCGGGACTACTGGCGTTTCCACTCCCTTTGGGCACCATCTCGTTCCTGGTTTTATTTCGACACGTCCTCGACCCCCTTTCAGAGGACCTCTTCCATCCTCTATCGGAGGCACTGACCCTAGTGGCACCATCCCATCTTTCACACCTAATTACCAGATTTTTGTGGGTGGACAATTTCACCAAGGAGGCCAAACCCAATCCCCTTTTGCAGGACAAATCTCAATAGGGACGCAACCCCCGATTGGAGGGAAACCCCCACCAAACCCACCCTATGGAAAAAACATACCTCCATCCTTGGCCCAGTATTGGAATTATCTTACACAACATAATCCTCACTCGACTAGGGGGCAACAGCCTCAAGCTAGCTCCGTCATACCCCTTAGTACAGGCCAACCATATCCAGGCATGTCTAATCCTATTTGTGGCTCGAATGCTCAACCCCACGCCCCTGTTCAAGGGTACAACCCTATGAATTACTTGCCTCCACACCAACCACCAAATATTCCTGGATCTTTGCATTATATGCAAACTACTTATGGTCCCACTAGTCTACCAATGGGACTCCCTCCCCAAAGTCACCAGTACCCACATGTGAATAGATAGTTACCCTTCTTAGCCACCCTGGACCTCCCTGATCTGTCGAGGATTTTAAATGATCTGATCCGTCACTCTCCTCAATGGCCCGCCATACCGGCCAAACTACCATCCGACATCCCTAAATTCAATGGTAAACTGGGAGAGGACCTGAACAATCATGTAATGAATTTTCACCTTTGGTGCTCATCCAACTCCTTGATGGATGACTCTATTCGTTTATGCCTTTTTCAGCAAACCCTCACAGGTTTCGCCGTGAAGTGGTATATAAAATTACCACGAGGCTTCTTCACCAACTTAAACACCCTCACTATGGCTTTCCTCACCCACTACCAGTTACTGATCCACTACGAAACGGGAACCGAGATTTTGAGTTCTTTCAAACAAACCAAAGCCACTCATATCTCTGATCACATTCATGGGTGGCGACGGAGACGACATCTCATCAAAATTGAACTTCTCGATTAGTTGCTGGCAGAGTGGTTCACGAAATCATTCGTGAATGACATTGCTCGTGACATCGCCATGGGTGGAATTGTCACAGAAGAACAGGAAATCAGTCATGCTCAATACCTCGACCTCATTTACTCACAAATGGGTACTCTTTATGACTTACTCCATGATGCACCTTGTCCTTCTACTTCCGCTACTTCAACTACTCCTATTGCTTATCATGCAACTGACGGTGTGATTGGCACTTTCCATGCCCAACCTCATTCCGTCCAAACCTCTAGCAAAAACCCCAAACCCATTTCTTCTAATGTTCAAAATGCTCCGTCTCCTACCCCTCCCACCAGAAAGACTTCTGAGGTAAACTCTATTCAATCTACCCCTGCCGAAAAAAATAAATCCAAAAAAGGAAAGAGTAAGAACAAGGAGGATAAAAATAATCCACAATCTGAGAAAACCAAAACACTACATGTTGACGATAGGGATAAGCGCAAACCCTGATACCCTTGTCTTATCTATGGTGATGATCACTACACTAAGGATTGTCCACGATGAGCCGAGGTTACTAATTTCCTTCAAGGGACCACGAAACCCCCTACTTCCGTCGTATTGTCACAACCCTTCCCCTCTCAACAACAGGCTCAATTGGTCATTCATGACCAACCTTCCCCCTCCAATACATCCTATGTCTTAATGTGTACAGGTAATTCAAAGCAGAATGACATCACACTTGCCACTCGAGCCAAAGATTATTCTTCCTCCAAAGAGAAGGTTAATGCAATACCTCCTTCATTGGTCCAACCATCTCCTATGACTCCACCTACCAACGGTCCTCTTCATCTCGAACGACCAAGCCTAGATACAGTCCTTCGCCCTCCTCCTGAGGGTGTTGTTCAAAAATTGGCTTTCAATCCTCATGCACGTGCTGCCTAGAACTACAGTATTGTCGAAGATTTGGCCCAAGCACCGTCCGCGATGTTAGCCCTCGAAGTCCTTCAGAGTTGTCCTATACAACGGAAGGCACTATTGAAAGCTATTGGTGGAATCGACCCTACGGATATGAATTTAATAATTTTTGACTTGGAAGATCACATTCCAAGGTTACCCCCTCAACTCGCATTCCAAATACAAGTTATTGTCTCCAACAAAAACATTTGTCGAACAGTTATTGATGAGGGTGCCTTGACGTGTGTCATATCTATTACCTGTTGGAAAGTCATTGGCTCTCCTCCTTTGACTGAATCCCACAACACACTCAAATCCTCCAATGGCTCTGGTTTTAAGCCTTACGGTGTACTCTCGTCATTCCCCATTACGTTAGAAGGCAAAACGGTCAACGTTGAAGTGGAGGTCTTTAATGCTCCTCTCAATTACAACCTTCTACTTGTTCGTAGAAGGATCGATTCCATGTGTGCAGTTGTGTCCACTCTTTTCTATGTCGTGCATTTCCCGCATCAAGGAAAAGTAGTTACCGTAGACCAATTGGCCTTCTTTCACTCTGATGCACGTACTGGCAATGTACCTTTCATTTCAAAAACCCCCTGGATATGAGAACGTCGGTGTGGGTCTTCTTAAAGATTCCTCTTTGATGGGTACTTTTCCCATTCCACCACTCGATGTTCCACATCCATTTGTCGCCTCGAACAACATGATATCCACCTCTGTTCACGAAACCCCTGCATCTTATGACCCATGGATGGTACCCAACCCCGATGATCATCTTCGTTATGGTAACGAAATGCCTTTGAGTCCGGTCGAATCCACTTATCAAGCCATTCAATCGGTAACCCCCTCTCTTGGTGATTTATCTCTGGATCCATTCTACGTCATTTTTCCTACAGACGATATGATTATGTCTGTTATGTCCGCGGAAGATACCCCTTGGGACGATGGACATCATTGTTCCATCCTCTTCTTGGAACAACTCACCATCGTTGGTTACCAACGGCTCTCGACCCCATCGACCGTTGTCATCATTTCTACCATTCTCGAGTCTACACATGATATGTTTTACGAAGGGAACTTAAGTAATATCTCACCCACCATCCCCCTCGACATATCCATAAAACCCGGAGTTGCCGAAAATGTGCATATCGGAGCTTCGTGTTTCCATTATGAAGTTGTCACCTACAAGTCTCTTTTCCAATAATTTTGTGATGTCTTCGCATGGAGCTATGAAGAAATGTCGGGGATTGACCCCGACAATGTGGTACATGAGATTAAGACATACTCGGGTGCTAAACCCGTCCGACAATGAATTTGTATGGTCCACCCACGTAAAGCAGCCGCTATCAAACTGGAAGTTGAGAAACTTCTCAAAGATGGCTTTATTTACCCTATAGCTCTAACTGACTGGGTTTCCAATCTTGTTTTGATTGACAAGAAACAAGGCACAATCTACGTGTGCATTGATTATAGGGACATTAACAAAGCTTGTCCTAAAGACAACTTTCCTACCCCCTTCGTTGACCAAATCGTCGACGATTGTGTCGGAAGTGAAATCTTCTCTCTGATGGATGGTTTCTTTGGATATAATCAAATCAATATCATACCCGCGGACCAACACAAGACCGCTTTTATTTGTCCTTGGGGCACTTTTGCCTACCGGAAATATCCATTCGGTTTAAAGAATGTCGACGCAACTTTTCAACGTTCTATGTCTTACGCCTTTCACAATATAAAGCACATCATGCAGCCATATCTCGATGACTTACCCACTCATTCTATGCACTGTGTAGATCATCCAATACACCTCCGCGCCATTTTCCTTTGATGTCGATTTTATCATATATGCTTGAATCCCCACAAATGTGTTTATTGCGTAGAATCCAGCCGACTTTTGGGCTTTATTGTTTCACGTCAAGGGATCTAGGTAGATCCTTTGAAGGTCGAGATGATTCTCAATCTCCCTCCTCCTTCCTCGCTTCTCCAGTTACAAAGTTTGCAAGGAAAGGCAAACTTTCTCCATCGTTTCATCTCGAACTATGCTGAGCTAACTCTTGTATTTACATGACTGCTCAAGAAAGGTTCTGAGTTCATATGGGATACCACTACCAAAAAAGCTTTCAAAGCTTTGAAACTATCTTTGACACATACCCTGCTACTCTTCCCACCTGATTGCAGTCGGGATTATTTCCTTTACCTCACAACCTCGGATTATACCATCTCTATGGTTCTCGTCCAGGAGGATGATTCTCATGATGAACATTTCATCTATTACTTGAGTCGGAGTCTCATGACTACTGAAACCAAGTATTTACATGTTGAAAAACTACCCTTGGCAGTCGTCCAAGCAATTCAACGTTTCCGGCACTATATCCTATCTCGCAAAACTATGGTAATTTCTAACTGCAACCCTATGCAACACATTCTTACACGCCAATTGCTAGGGGGAAAATACTCCAAATGGATCGTAATACTCCAGGAGTTTGACTTAGAATTCGAATGTGCTAAGTCCAAGAAATCCTTGGTGTTTGTCAAGTTGATATGTGACCTTCCCTGCTCTAAGACGAAAAATGTAGCAGCAGATTCATTACCCGATGAATCCCTTTTCCTGATTAGTTTCGATGACCTTTGGTACAGAGATATCATCATATATCTACAGACCCAGAATTTCCGGCCCAATTTGTCTAGCATTGACCATCGTCGAATACGCTACCAAGCCCATCAGTATATTATTTGCGGTGATACTCTTTATAGTCATGGGATTGACTCCGTTTTTCGATGCTACCTCACGTTTAACGAAGCCGAGAAAGCCCTAAATGACTTCCATTATGGAGCCTGTGGTGGTCACATGTTTGGGTATGCTACTACCTAGAAGATCTTACAAGCAGGGTATTTCTGGCCTTCTTTATTCAACGATTGTATAATTGTGGTCCAAAAATTCCACGCTTGCCAAACCTACAACAATAAAATATGATCACACCCTTCTCCTCTACACCCTGTGGTCTCCATCGGTCCTTTTGAAAAATGGGGTATCGATTTCATGAAATGTCACCCTCACTCGGCCGGGGGGCATGGATACATTATTGTAGCCGTATATTATTTTACGAAGTGGGCCGAGGTGATACCAACATTTGACAATACCGAAAGGACTACAACATTATTTATATTCAATCACATCATTGCTCGGATTGGTGTTCCTCAAGCTATCATTACTAACCACGGTAGCCACTTTAGAAACTTCATGATGTCCGAACTCACTGAAAATTTGGGTCTTCACCATGAAAACTCAACACCCTATTATCCACAATCCAATGGCCAAGTTGAAGCAATAAACAAAATCCTCATTACCATGCTTTGACGAATGATAGGGATTCACAAAATGAGTTGGCACGTGATGTTATTTTCAGCATTGTGTGCTTATCGTACATTCGTTAAGTCTGCTACTGGGTTTACACCATTCCAATTAGTCTATGGTCTAGAAGCCATCTTGTCGATTGAATGTGAGATACCCTCCCTAAAAATAGTCGTCGAACTTCTCCCAAACACTTCTGTCAAAGAAGAACGTCTGTTGTATCTCATGCAATTAGACGAAACCCGTCGCGACGCCACCCTAGTCATAGAAGCCTAAAAGAAACGCGTCAAAGCCCAATATGACAAACATGTCAAGCCATGCATTTTCTCTTAAGGTGATCTGGTTCTCCTTTAGGAACAAGATCGGGATATGCTAGGAGCCAAAAAAATTGAAGCTATGTGGCGAGGTCCTTATATCGTCAGACAAGTTTTGGAAAAAGGAGCTTACGAATTAGTAAACTATGACGATGTCCCTTTGAGTGAACCCAGAAATGGGTTATACTTAAAGAAGTACTATGCTTAAGACCACCTGTGCATGAGTGATTGTATTTTATTGTATCATACTTTTTGTGTGCTTTTTCGTTATTTGGGTCTGTGCCCTCGACCACTTATCTTGCGTTGTGCTTGGTTTCCAGATGTCGAAGTTTTCGTCACCCCACATTAGCTTCACCGATGGCGCTAGTCGTAGTACTTGGAACCTTTCTTCTGCTGCATGGGCAATTTACGCCCCTATGAGCGAACTTATCAGTCTACGAGGTGTGTGCCTCGGTTGTGTGACCAACAATATTGTAGAATATAGCGTCATCATCGAATTGTTGATTGATGCTATTTCGCATGGTATCCGCCACCTGGTTATACGACTTGATTCACATCTACTAGTACTACAGTTAAGTAACGTCTATGCTATCTGAAGTCCTACTTTATTACAGGTATATTTACGAATTCTCCTCTTGGAACGTTATTTTGATTATATCGAATATCAGCACATTCCTAGATGTCTAAATACATTGACTGATGCATTAGCTAACTATGTGTTAGAAAAACATTTGGGACATTTATAAACCAATCACACATCACATGTATAACACAACACAAAATAAGTCGGTAGAAGTCGTATATATGTATATAATGATCAAAAGTTTTTACAAAAAGTTTTTGTCCAAGGATCAAAATCTCAACTGCTCAAGATAACACACAACTGCTCAGGCCACCCTATGAAGCAGTTGACTGATAGTCTCGGATATGCCCACGGTATGGTGTTGGTAACGTCTCAGAATCTCCCCAATAGAAATATCTAGGATGTCCACAGTCAACCCCTCCAAGTGTTGCTCCACTGCCTCATAGTCTTCGGCATCCCATCTCGCCATTGGAGCCACTTCTCCTCATCGTTTAATAGGGGACATTCCTGGAGGTCGATATGGCCCCACATCTGTGTCATCAAAATGAAATTTTTTTATTAGTTCTTGGACAAACATAAAAACATTTCATATGATAAAATTTGCAAAAATATTTAAAAAGAAAAAATGTGTACTTCTTACCTAGGTCACCCCACTAAGCATCCTCAGGTAGGGCCAAATTTGGATCCCCTCGGAAATCCAAACCAGCATATGCGTAGTCGTCAATCATCAACATCTGGGGCCTCAACCAGTCAAAAAATGAAGCATTTTACTTGATTATAAGCCTGGCTACGTGTCGAGCCATGAGGTTGCACCACCTCAGCATCCTCGGATCCTCTAGGGCTGATAAACCCCAATCAACCTGTAGTCGTAACAATGGGACCCTCTCGAGGAAGAATGACACCAAAAGTGATTCGTACCCAAACT
>ML815608.1:4084-19109 GCA_009831015.1 Picea engelmannii
TGATGTTGGGCATCACCCCAGCCCCCAGGGGCTAACCCCTGGTCCCACGGGGCCAAGGCTTAGCTAGTGGGGGTTGGGGTGATGTCGGCATCACTTCAACCCTCAGGGACTAAACCATGGTCCTAGGGGGCAAAGACTTAGCCCTGGGGGCTGGGGTGATTCTCGGCATCACCCCCCATGACCTCCCATCACTAGTGCATATGTTTTTTTTAATTTGTTTGTTTTTTCATAAAATTTTACATATTTTTAAGTTTTTTAATAAAAAAATAATTTTTTTTTGTAATTTTATATTTTTTAAAGATTTTTTTTTTTAAGTTTAAGTATGTTAATTTTTTTTTAATATATATTTTTAATTGTTCTTTGTGTTTTTTTAACTTTTCTAAAGTTTTTGGGCTATAAATTTGTTTTTTAACCTTTTGTTTGTTTGTTTTTTTTCTAGTTTTAGCTTAGTTTATATATTTGTTTTGTTTTGTTTTGTTTTTTTTTCCTCTTAGTTTTTAAGTTTCTCTTTAATCTTTTTTATTATCTAAATTTACTTTTTAATTATTATTTTTTTAAAATTTCAATTCTTTTATTTTTCTTAGTTTTTTTTAGTTTTTAAAGTTTTTAATTTATAAAAAAAAATGAGTTACATTTTTTTGTTAAATATTAAAAAATATTGTTATTTAACTACAATTTTTTTCTATGTATTGAAGTAAAGGTAAACAATGTTTTAAAAATGGTGTTTTCCACTATATTTTAAAAGTATGGAACAATAATTAATTATGGAGACACAATTATATGAAAAATCATAACTTCAAAAAAACAAAGGGTAAAAAATAGTTTTAAGATTGAAAGAAGCATGGAAAAATGACTAAAAACATAGTTGAATAAAAAAAATGAAAAAATTGAAAATAGATGAAAAATAAGCATTTTAAAAAATGTGGAAACATTGTGGATCCAAAAATTTAAAATATAGAAAAAACGCCTAAAAAGGGAGAGGGGATGCTACCGGTAGCACCATTTTTAAAAATGAGGTAAACAATTGGACCCCCCAAAAAAACCGATAACTCCATAGAGTTCTTGTTAAGTTGGTAACTATCTTGTCACTATTGTTGATTGCAACTTCATGAGACATCCTCCAGATCATTCTCCTCTAGACTGAGTTGAGACATCTGTGTGAGGGAGCCCAAGTGTTGGGTGTGCCCATGTGATGGGTGTACGTCAGACTCTGGACTGAGTTGTGATGATGTGTTGATCTGAAAACGGGCAAGTACTTACTCTACACAAGTTTTCAATCGAGAATCGTTTTCTAATGAATTAATTGCATAAGGATTAAATGGCATATGAGTCTATGATTAACCATGCTTTTAAACAATAATACATATAACACACATGAAATCAAATGGAATAAACATATGAAAAGACAAGAGAGAGACAACCAATGTTGGTAACGAAGTTCACCCCTCCTAGACTATGTCTCCGGACCCGCTTCAATTGGAATAACGATCACTTTCATTCCTTCTTCAAAAGATGTTGGGACCTTCTCATAAGTGATTACATAAGAGATGTCTTCTCCTTCAATGAGGATTCAAGAAGACTACTCACACTCATATCTCTCCATACATCAAGAAGGATAATACCTTACATGAATAAGTCTCGTAATGCTTAAGAGTAGTAGCACTATGGCTTTCTAACTCCAGTGATTAATTCTCCATTACTCTCCCCCTTTCAAAGGGATTACATAAGGCATTATATAGTTTTTCCTCACTCCCTCTTAATAAAGAGCATTAATTCCTAGATCCACAATAATAGAATCTAATTACAAAAGAGTAAAAACAAGATCCATGAATGTAGGATCTCAAACTATCTTCAAGCACATAATGGGAAAAGTCTCAAAACCACCCAAGGCTCTTCATCCATGTCCTTGATTCTCTCAACCTATAATTGAAAATAATGGCAAATTGGTGTGAGGTGGTTTCTCACATAAAAACCAATTTCCAAAATTATAATTTAATGATAAATATGTGAGTCTAATTTCCCTCACAAGTATTAATCACTTTACATCAATAATGTATGATTTTTTCCAAAAGCTCATAAAGCATAATCAAATGCATGAACATCTCATAAAAGCATAAAAGAATGCATGAGACCCTTTTCTCACAAAGCATTAATAAAATGCATGAGAAAATAAAACTCAAAACATATAAGTTCACCATCTTCATCACTTTGAAAATCAATTTGGTGAACACAGTAAAGTCCTACCATGTGTGGAAATCCATCCAGATCATGTGTGGTCTCTTGCCTTGTATTCCTCTGGACTGAGTTGAGTCAACTTGAGATGGTCTCTCACATTGTACTCCTATGGACTTAGTTGAGTCGGCTTGAGATGGTTCTCTAGATAGTACTCCCGTGGATTCAATTGAGTTGATTTGTTGAGAGGGACGTCCCTGTGGTTGAGCACTAGTGGACGTGTGAGATCCTTGCTATATTGTCTAAGAGTAAGAATTACTTGTAACCCTAATTTGTGGTGTGAATATTACAAGTCGGGCCCACCATGTGAAAGATAATTAATATTGTGTAAAGATTAATCATATTTTTGAGTTATAGAAGTTGGCTCTATTGTGCCAATAGACACACCTTTTGTTGTGTCAAGTCTTGTATAAATAAGAGTGGATCCCCATTGTGGATCACACTCACTCACTTGTCATCTCATAATTTCAGCAAGCACTTGTATGGCCGAAGTGTGCACCTATCTTGGGTGCTAGTTTCTAGGATTTGGAAGAACCCTCTTGTGTGCTAAGGTCCATGGTGTGGGGGATCTTCTCTTGAGAATATAGTAAAGGATTTTTGGGTTTTTTCCTTGATTGAGAAGGGTTTCCCATGATACTTCTTGTTTTATTGTGCATGGTTATTCTTCTTGTGATCTTGGTTATTGCAACACTTATGTATGGTATTGTCGCATTGTTTATGGTTCAAGTACATGCTAAATGAAATATACTACATGTGCATTAGATAATCATTAAAATTCAACATGGTATCATAGTAGAGTTCCCGAAGAGACCATTGCACAAGCCATTAAAGAAGCATGTTGCCCCCCCTTGTTGAAACTACAAAAACGACTCCTCCTCTTTTGCTAGTTTTTGCACTTTACACTGGAATGTTGAGGATAATTTTTGCATAGGAGTATACGACCTCCTTCAACGCACCTCCAACAACTTTTAGATTCAAAATCAGAGAAGTTTTGATTTTTGGCCCCTCGGGTTTCTAGGGTTTCTGCAAAATTTCGGCCTCTAGGGTTTTTGCAGCTCATTGAAGGATTTTTGCAGCACACACGTGTTCTTTTGACTTTCAAGGCTTATTGTTGGCAGTCATAAGTCCAACGAAACCTAAGGTTGCTAGCCTAGCCTAACCGTTAGGTTTACTAGCCTATTCGTTTAGGGTTTGTGGAAGAATCTACAAACCATGAAGAACAAAACTTTGGTGGAAGATGGGATTGATGGATCAAGCAACTTTAGTTCCTGGAAGTCAAGTCTACAGATTACCCTGGAAGAGGATGACCTATTAAGTTTGATAGAAAAGACTCTACCAAAAACAACTATCGATGAAGAGAAGGGTGATTGGAACAAAGAAGTGCCAGAGTAGATTAAGAATCAACTGGACCAAGTTTGAATCTCGGGCACAAGTTTCAGGTCTACTACAAGAAGTATATCTAAATCAGAGTTTCAAGAATTTTCGAGTAAAATTCTAAAAACTTGTTTCAAGATTGATCCTTGAGGTGAGTTTTGAGTGTGTTCTATAAGTGCATCTTATTCAATCTCTAGTGAGGACACTAGAATTGTAGCTAGTGATGTGCAAGGTTTCAAGCCCTTGTCACTATGCAAGAAGAGAGGAAAACAACTTTAGCCACCTCAAAAGAAGTCAAGGATTGCAAGCAAAAACAACAAGGAGTTATTCTCTACCTCAGTCTTCTCAGGAAGACCAAAATCAAGACTGGGCATGATTGCATACTAAGGTAAGTCTTGTACTACTTTCCTTATTTGATCATTACTCTGTAGTATCTTTTCTTATATAATGAAGGGTATTATCCCTGGTGTGGGAGACTTCATGACTTGGACCATTATCCTTGGTGTGGGAGTCCAAATTTTTCTTGGTTGGTTTTTATCCTACTACATGAGGCTATTTTGGTTGTTATCCCTATGGGAGGCCATCTTGGTTATTATCCTAGTACAAGAGGCAATATTTCTTATTTCATTATTGGAGGACCATGATCCCTGGTACGGGAGTCCAAATTTTATTGATTGGTTATTATCCTAGTACAGAAGGTCATTTTGATTGTTATCCCTACGGGAGGTAATCTTGGTTATTATCCTAGTACGGGAGGCCATCATAGTACTATAGAGACAATAGAGGACCTGAGAATACATGGGATGTCTCCAGGTTAGCAACACCAGAAAAGGAAGATGTTTATCCTTCTGACTTCAGAGGGAGTCACTTTGACTCGGAAGGAGTCAAACTATTTGAGAAGAAGGAAGAGACTATACCTTCTCCCCCTTCAAAAGTTCAGAGGGAGACATTTATAGATCCAGTTGATCCTGTAGCTCCAGCTGATGTTGCTAGAGACATTGCAGTAGGCCATAAAAATCCTACATGGGCTTGACAAACTCTGCAAGAAGAGGGGGGACATGCAACTCCTGGAGGCACATTCCAAGAGAGAAAGAGACCATAGATATTTTCAAGATATGTTTCATCTATGATCCACATCATTGATACTAAGTCTTCTTGTCATGGAGACATAACAGGTTAGTAGGTTTGGAAAGATTCCATGACAAAAGAGTATCAATCCATCATGAATAATGATGTGTGGGATATTGTTCCAAGACTAGAAGGGAAGTTTGTGGTGACTTCCAAGTGGATCTATAAGATAAAACATGCAACTGATGGAAGTGTCAAGAAGTACAAAGTGAGATTTGTGGCCAAAGGATTATCTCAAGTGGAGGGAATTGATTATGAGGAGAAATTTTCTCCTATAGCCCGATACACTTCCACCCGTACGATTATTTCCCTAGATGCATCCATGGGTTGGAAACTACATCAGATGGATGTAAAGACATCCTTTCTCAATGGTGATATTGAGGAAGAAGTTTACATCGAGCATCCAGATGGATTTGTGACACATGATAAGGAGTATCATGTATGCAGGTTGAAGAAATCCCTATATGGACTAAAGCAGGCACCTCGTGCTTGGTACAAGAAGATTGATGGATACTTGATGATCATGGGCTTCAGCAAGAGTGTTGTTGATCCCAACCTATACTAATAGATTGTTGGTGATGAGTGCCTGATTTTGGTCATGTATGTTGATGATTTATTTCTCACTGGTTCAGAAATTCTTATTGTTGAATGCAAGTGTGTATTGACTTCTGAATTCGAGATGAAGGACCTGGGTATGATTTTCTACTTCTTGGGACTAGAAGTATGAACAGAGGCCTGATGATATTTTCTTGAGTCAAGGAAAATACATAGTGGAGATATTGAAGAAATTCGGTATGATAGACTACAAATCCATGCCCACACTAATGGTGATGGATCTGAAGAAAATGAATGAGACTTCTACTGATTAAGGTGAGATTGATCCACACCTTTACCGATAGTTGATTGGATCATTGATGTATATGGTTGACACCAAACCTAATATAGATATGCAATGAATGTACTCAATCAGTTTATGAGTCAACTGAGACAAACTCACTGGATAGTAGCGAAGGATGTGTTGAGATATCTATGAGGAATAGTTGGATATGGGTTAATATATGCCTCTGTTGTAGACATGAAATTGCAAGGATATGCCGATGCAGATTGGGCAGGGAGCACAGTGGACCGGAAGAGCACATCCAGTTGTTTTTTTAGTTTGGGATCTACCATGGTTTCCTGATGTAGTAGGAAATAGAGCTCAGTGGATTTGAGTACCGCAGAACCAGAGTACATAGCGTTATGTGTGGTAGTCTGCGAAGCAGTGTGGCTTCACAATCTTCTTGCATATTTATTTGGTCATGAGATAGATTCCACTGTTATCCATTGTGATAACCATAGTTGTGTGAAGATCTCAGAGAATCATGTGTTTCATGATAAATTGAAACACATTGAGATAAAACACCATTATATCAGAGATATGGTGTAGAGGAAAGCAATACATGTGCAATACCTTTCTAAACACGAGTAGGTTGAAAATGTCTTCACCAAACTGCATATCAGGATGAAGTTCGAGTACTTCCGTGAGTGACTTGGCCTGGTGGAGAATGCCTCCCTAGCTAAGAGGGAGTGTTGTTTATTGCATCTTCATGAGACATCCTCCGGATCATTCTCCTATGGAATGAGTTGAGACATCTATGTGAGGGAGCCCAAGTGTTGGGTGTGCCCATGTGATGGGTGTACGTCAAACTTTGGACTGAGTTGTGATGACATGTGGTCTCCTGCCTTGTACTCCTATGGACTGAGTTGAGTTGGCTTGAGATGGTCTCCTGTCTTGTACTCTTATGGACTTAGTTGAGTCATCTTGAGATGGTTCTCCAGATAGTACTCATGTGGACTTAGTTGAATTGATTTGTTGAGAGGGATGTCCCTGTGGCTGAGCATAGGTGGATGTGTCCCTAGTGGTTGAGAACTAGTGGATGTGTGAGATCCTTGCTAAATTGTCTAAGAGTAAGATTTACTTGTAACCCTAATTTGTGATGTAAAGGGTACAAGTCAGCCCCACCATGTGAAAGATAATTAATATTGTGTAAAGATTAATTATATTTTTGAGTTATAGAAGTCGTCCCTATTGTGCCAATAGACACACCTTTTGTTGTGTCAAGTATTGTATAAATAAGAGTGGATCCCCATTGTGGATCACACTCACTCACTTGTCATCTCAGAATTTCAGCAAGCACTTGTATGGTTGAAGTGCGCACCTCTCTTGGGCGCTAGTTTCTATGATTTGGTAAGAACCTTCTTTTGTGCTAAGGTCCATGGTGTGGGGGATATTCTCTTAAGAATATAGCAAAGGATTGTTGGGTTTTCCCCTTGATTGAGAAGGTTTTTCCTAGTATACTTCTCATGTTCTTGTGCATGGTTATTCTTCTTGTGATCTTGGTTATTGCAACACTTGTGTATGGTATTGTTGTATTGTTTATGGTTCAAGTACATGCTAAATTAAATAAACTACATGTGCATGAGCTAAACATCAAAATTCAACAGTTATTAATATTGTTTTCCATCTCAAAAAATAAGGAAGAGGAGCGAAATTCATGAAGACAAGCAAGGTACCAACATCTCACTTGGAACACTTAATATGAAAACAAGGAGGGAATTGTATTTCTATCGATGTATATGTATATGTATATGTATATGTATATATATCTTAGTGGGATATCTCAAGTGGTTAGGTGATGTGAATTTCAAATATGATGTGTATGTATATGTAGCTTCGTGGATTAGCTCAAGTGGTTGAGTGATGTGAATTTCAAATAAGGGATCTTGAGGTCAAGTCTCCAAGCTAGTTATCTATGATATGTTAATACTCAATGCCCCTGTTAAGTCAACATATTATAGTCTACATTGACGAATTACTATAGTTACCACCCATAGATGACGATGAATTCTCTAATGGTTTCCCATGCATAGTGTTATCACTCTAGGAAACTCTTCTAGGCTGTAAATCAGAGATGCCCGGTAACTCAATCTTATTGGAAACTATTTTCTCAATAATAGGTGGGGGTTTTGGATCAAGATGATATCTTAAACTCTGGGTTGTATTCTCAAGACAGTCTTAACTATAATCATGCAACACAAGGCCTTCAAGAGCTGTTGTCAAATAGGTTTGTATAACAGATGGATAAGAAAACTAATCAATTAACCAAAACATACATAAAACCATATATATGATGGGTCAACAGACTGGCCAATGATGCTTGTGATTCTTGCTTAACAATCAAAAGTAAGATGACAGTTACCATAGGATCATTAAACAGAGACAAAAGAACTAATTCCACTCATAGCATAGACAAAGATGAAAAAAGGTCTAATAGTAACAAATGAAAGAAGCTTATTGGCTGATATATTAAAGAAAGTGTCTTTCATACAAAACAGTAGCATATAGAACTCAAAATCGAACCTAATTTTCATCTTCTGTCTTCAGCTTTATAACTTTACAATACAGTTTTCAGATCCTAAATTAATGGATCGAATTTTCTAAATACAGAAAGTAAACAAAAAAAACTAGAAAGAGACCCTCAAGATGAGGTCAATCCATATCTAATGATCTTCAAGAGTGATAGAGTGCTGATGAAGTGAAGCCTAGCCTTCCAAGGCTATTTTATTTGGTCCTCCAAGGATAAAATTCGAATTTGTTGAAGTGTGCAAAAATCCCGATTTTCCGTCTTTGAAAAAGATACCGAATATGATTGAAACACCTCTTCTTTTCCTTATCCCTCAAAAATAGCCATTGGATTTGACTCTATAATTCTTCAAATGTCCATTCGAAAAGGTTGCATACCATTCAAACTCAAAAAATCTCGATCTGGGCAAAAACTCGGTGATTCTGGCAGTTACAGGCTTTTAGTGGTTAAGAGGGGCAAAATTTAGGCCTCTTAACCACCAAAAGCACTGCTTTTGATGGTTAAGAGGGGGAAATCTTAGGCCTCTTAACCACCGAAAGATGTAACTTTCAAAAACGGATCTGTGGCTAATTAATTTGCATGGGAATCACAATGACTCGAATTTTTCTTTGAATTGGATGAAAAATGGCCCAATAACCAGCAATGGAACTCAAATTCCACTTGGCAACCTTGACAAATCACGAGATTATGGCTACTAAGTATGAGTTTGCATGAGGAAATCACGGGATCATGACAATAACAATGACTCTCGGATTCAATATTGAATATTAATGAAATTGAAACAGAAATCAAATGAAGTCATAATGATTTTGTATCCTTGTGACTGGAGATAATGAAGGCCCATGTGACAAATCAATTCTGTTATCTGAAAATCATGCATGGAATTCTGGATTTCTGCCGAGCCTTAATTATGAAATGACAATTGGTAGTTAAAAGGAGAATAGTGCATAAATCTTCAGATAAGATGCCATAAGAACTTCATACCTCACCACCTAGATAAAATTTCGATGGTTATAACTTAATGATTGCACCCATTTGACACCTGGCTCATGAAAAAGAACGGGCTTTTTCATTTTGCGCATAGAAACATTTTCGGTGGTTAACAGGCCCTTTATTTTCGCCTCTTAACCATCGAAAACCAAGACTTTCGGTGGTTAATGAACAATTTTTTAGCCCTCTTAACCACAGAAACCTGAGATTTAAATATTTGATTGCCAAGACCAAAATTGATGTTTTTTCCAAGTTTGTATCCAAATAGCAGACCTTCTAACACACCTAAACAAATTTGGAAATGAATTTTTGGACCTGTTCCTATCACCTAAAAATTGGTAAAATGACAGTGCTATTTTAGGAGATAACATCTGGCTCCTACTCGGGGATGGAATCCTCCCAGTGAGGTTCCAATAACAGGTAGTTCCAGACACCTTATTGGTTGGGCTATGGAGTCATGTGGCCCGTGAAATCGGTAGCCTGCTCTACTTATTCAACCAAAATCTGAAAACAATATTTGCATAGCTTTGAAATTGCAATTCCATTGGGCATGGAGTCATATGGCTGCCTTTGGCATTGGGCATGGAGTCATCTAACCTGTGCAACTATTCTTCAACAAACCTATATCCTGAAAACTTGTAGACTGGTTGTTTATTCAACAACCAATAACTGAAAGAATCTACTTGTTCAGATGAAGAGCTTATTCTCCTATATACTCCTACTCTAACTGCTACAAATACATGTTTCAGGTATATACAAATTTCCAGAAAAATAATTCAAGCAACAAATTGCTTGACCCATCTTTATGTATACAACAAGGAACATGGAAGGAGAAAAAAATATACCACAAGAGAACTACAACTGGCTCATGTTCACTGCTACAAACCATGATGCCAAACTCTATAATATATGACATTACTGAAAACCGTGAATCCATCCATATAGCAATTGGATCATAAAATTTATGTATGACAATACCTTGTTGTTTAAAGTCGAAAAGTTGTTTTCCTGTATTAGTTCCATGATGTTCCTGATCTGATCTAGGACTATTGCCATATGCAATCTGCTCTTTATCATATGGAACCTCAAAAGACATAACCTTTGAATCTTTCAGAAAAGTATCATATTCAACTATAGATTTTTCAACGCAATCATATTGTCCATTAATTTGATGAAACAAATCATATTCATGACAGAATTCTGGAGAAAGGACATCAGCTGTGAAAATTGAATGGTTGACTTCAACTTGATGTTGTTCTTCGATAGGCAAAGAAAAAGGCTCTTCAAGATCAGATCCATAGCTATCATATATAGGTTGGCTTCTACTCAAATCAACATCATTTGATATAGAAATCTGATCTACTTTGTCTGCATACTTATCAAAGATAGGTGAACAAAAAACCTACGTATCTGGCAAAGAAAGACAAGCAATCTTCAAATCCTTCTCATCAGTCATAGGCGAAAAAATGTCATAAGAAACCTCTTCAAAAATTTGAGAACAATCCTTTTTTATAACTGATTCTTCATACAAATCAAAGGCAGCATGTGCAACAGAGATAAGATCTGATGCATCTACAGATATATAATTCTCATTATAACCATTTGTATCATGAAGATCTTCCTTAACAACATAACTTTCATCTCTGCAAACAGAAGAATTGACTGCTTCCTGCTAAACATTCTTTTCAAATTCATCACAGCATTCTTTAAAGAGACTTTCAGCTGAAAATTCATCTTCTTCTTCCCCTACCCTATAATCCTTTTCATTTTTGTTTAAAGTAGTAAGTACATAAAAAGAACAATCCTGAGAATCTTCGGTCACACAATCATCAATATTCACATCAACTCCATCTTGAAGATCTTCATCTTGAACAACAATAATAGAAAGAATTTCACGTTCACAACTAGAAGAATAAACATTTTGAATATGTGAATGAAATTCTTCACAACAACCCTCAAGAAGAATTTCCCGAGAAAAATACCTTTCACATCGATGATGGAATACTCTATGAAACTCGTTTAAATAAGATATGCTAGAAGAAGGTAAAGATCGATACCATTCGCGAGCATCTCCTTCTAATGAGAAGACAAACATCTTCATGAGCACATCCTCATGATATATATCGAGCTGAACCATGCATTGATGAAATCTGATGAGATGATCTGAAGGATTATCTTCTTTCTTTTCTGCAAATCTTGGAAGGTGATCTCCCCAAATATCTATAGAAGGAACTGGATGTGGGAAACCAGGAACTGTTGAGAAGCCAAGAGGTGCAAACCTCCGAGCCAAAAGAGCTACAAACGCTTTTGACATTTGATTATTGTGGAGTCGCCACTGAATCTGTCCTTCATGGAGTCGCCAGATAGATAATTACAACCAAATGATGTCCAAGCTTTGTCTATCATCAAAGCTGGATCTTGTCGTCTCCCAAGGAAGCTGAGCTTCGATCTCCTCTCCCCGGCAACGACACCAATTTGTTATCACTCTAGGAAACTCTCCTAGGCTGTAAGTCAGAGATTCCTGGTAACTCAATCTTTTTGGAAACTATTTTCTCAATAATAGGTGGGGTTTTTGGACCAAGATGAATATCTTAAAATCTAGGTTGTATTCTCAAGACAGTCTTAACTATAATCATGCAACACAAGGCCTTCAAGAGCTATTGTCAGATAGGTTTGTATAACAGATGGATAAGAAAACTAATCAATTAACCAAAACATACATAAAACCATATATATGATGGGTCAACAAACTAGCCAAGGATGCTTGTGATTCTTGCTTAACAATCAAAAGTAAGATGACAGTTACCATATGATCATTAAACAGAGACAAAAGAACTAATTCCACTCATAAGCATAGACAAAGATGAAAGAAGGTCTGACAATAACAAATGAAAGAAGATTGCCAGATGATATATTAAAGAAAGTGTCTTTCATACAAAACAATAGCATATAGAACTCAAAATCAAACCTTGTGTTCATCTTCTGTCTTCAGCTTTATAGCTTTACAATACAGTTTTCAAATCCTAAATTAATGGATCTAATTTTCTAAATACAGAAAGTAAACAAAAAAAACTAGGAAGAGACCCTCAAGATGAGGTCAATCCATATCTAATGATCTTCAAGAGTGATAGAGTGCTGATGAAGTGAAGCTTAGCCTTCCAAGGCTGTTTGATTTGGTCCTCCAAGGATAAAATTCGAATTTGTTGAAGTGTGCAAAAATCCTGATTTTCCGTCTTTGAAAAAGATACTGAATATGATTGAAACACCTCTTCTTTTCCTTATCCCTCAAAAATAGCCATTGGGTTGGACTTGATAATTCTTCAAATGTCCATTCGAAGAGGTTTCATACCATTCAAACTCAAAAAATCTCGATCTGGGCAAAAACTCGATGATTCTGGCAGTTACAGGCTTTTAGTGGTTAAGAGGGGCAAAATTTAGGCCTCTTAACCACCGAAAGATGTAACTTTCAAAAATGGATCTGTGGTGAATTAATTTGCGTGGGAATCGCAATGACTCGGATTTTTCTTTGAATTGGATGACAAATGGCTCAATAACCAGCAATGGAACTCGAATTCCACTTGGAAACCTTGACAAATCATGGGATTATGGCTACTGAGTATGAGTTTGCATGAGGAAATCACGGGATCATGACAATAACAATGACTCGCATATTCAATATTGAATATTAATGAAATTGAAACAGAAATCAAATGAAGTCATAATGATTATGTATCCTCGTGACTGGAGATAATGAAGGCCCATGTGACAAATCAATTCTATTATATGAAAATGATGCATGGAATTCTGGATTTCTGTTGAGCCTTAATTCTGAAATGACAATTGGTAGTTAAAAGGAGAACAATGCATAAATCTTCAGATAAGATGCCATAAGAACATCATACCTCACCACCTAAATAAAATTTCGGTGGTTATAACTTAATGATTGCACCCATTTGACACCTGGCTCATGAAAAACCACGGGCTTTTTCCTTTTGCGCATAGAAACATTTTCGATGGTTAACATGCCCTTTATTTTCGCCTCTTAACCATCGAAAACCAAGACTTTTGGTGGTTAATGAGCAGTTTTTTAGCCCCTCTTAACCACCGAAACCTGAGATTTAAAGATTTGATTGCCAAGACCAAAATTGATGTTTTTTCCAAGTTTGTATCCAAATAGCAGACCTTCTAACACACCTAAAAAAATTTGGAAATGAATTTTTGGACCTGTTCCTATCACCTAAAAATTGGTAAAATGATAGTGCTATTTTAGGAGATAACATCTAGCTCCTACTCGGGGATGGAATCCTCCCAATGAGGTTCCAAGAACAAGTAGTTCCAATCGCCTTATTGGTTGGGCTATGGAGTCATGTGGCCCGTGCAATCGGTAGCTTGCTCTGCTTATTCAACCAAAATCTGAAAACAATATTTGCATAGCTTTGAAATTGTAGTTCCATTGGGCATGGAGTCATCTGGCTACCTTTGGCATTGGGCATGGAGTCATCTAACCTATGCAACTGTTCTTCAGCAAACCTGTAGCCTGAAAACTTGTAGCTTGCCTGTAGACTGCCTGTTTATTCAAAAACCAATAACTGAAAGAATATACTTGCTCAGATGAAGAGCTTATTCTCCTATATACTCCTACTCTAACTGCTACAAATGCATGTTTCAGGTATATACAAATTTCCAGAAAAATAATTCAAGCAGCAAATTGCTTGACCCATCTTTATGTATACAACAAGGAACATGGAAGGAGAACAACAGATACCACAAGAGAACTACAACCAACTCATGTTCATTGTTGCAAGCCATGATGCCAAACTCTGTAATATATGACATTACTGAAAACCGTGAATCCATCCATATAGCAATTGGATCATAAAATTTATGTATGACAATACCTTGTTGTTTAAAGTCGAAAAGTTGCTTTGATGTATTAGTTCCATGATGTTCATGATCTGATCTAGGACTATTTCCATATGCAATCTTCTCTTTATCATCTGGAATCTCAAAAGACATAACCTTTGAATCTTTTAGAAAAGTATCATATTCAACTACAGATTTTTCAACACATTCATATTGTCCATTAATTTGATGAAACAAATCATATTCATGACAGAATTCTGGAGAAAGGACATTAGTTGTGAAAACTGAATGGTTGACTTCAACTTGATGTTGTTCTTCGATAGGCAAAGAAAAAGGCTCTTCAAGATCAGATCCATAGCTATCATATATATGCTGGTTGCTGCTCAAATCAACATCATTTGATATAGAAATCTGATCTCCTTTGTCTTCATACTTATCAAAGATATGTGAACAAAAAACCTCTGTATCTGGCAAAGAAAGACAAGCAATCTTTAAATCCTTCTCATCAGTCATAGGCGAAAAAATGTCATAAGAAACCTCTTCAAAAATTTGAGAACAGTCCTCTTTTATAACTTATTCTTCATACAAATCAAAGGCAGCATGTGCAACAAAGATAAGATCTGATGCATCTACAGATATATAATTCTCATTATAACCATTTGTATCATGAAGATCTTCCTTAACAACATAACTTTCATCTCTGGAAACAGAAGAATCAACTGCTTCCTGCTGAACATGCTTTTCAAATTCATCACAACATTCTTTAAAGAGACTTTTAGCTGAAAATTCATCTTCTTCTTCCCCTACCCTATAATCCTTTTCATTTTTGTTTAAAGTGGTAAGTACATAAAAAGAACAATCCCAAGAATCTTCAATCACACAATCATCAATATTCACATCAACTCTATCTTGAAGATCTTCCTCTTGAACAACAATAATAGAAAGAATTTCATGTTCACAACTAGAAGAATAAACATTTTGAATATGTGAATGAAATTCTTCACAATAACCCTCAAGAAGAATTTCCCGAGCAA
>ML815608.1:19159-47751 GCA_009831015.1 Picea engelmannii
ATATTCACATCAACTCTATCTTGAAGATCTTCCTCTTGAACAACAATAATAGAAAGAATTTCATGTTCACAACTAGAAGAATAAACATTTTGAATATGTGAATGAAATTCTTCACAATAACCCTCAAGAAGAATTTCCCGAGCAAAATACCTTTCACATCGATGATGGAATACTCTATGAAACTCTTTTAAAGAAGATATGCTAGAAGGAGTTAAAGATCGATACCATTCGCGAGCATCTCCTTCTAATGAGAAGACAAACATCTTCATGATATATATCCAGCTGAACCATGCATTGATGAAATCTGATGAGATGATCTGAAGGATTATGTTCTTTCTTTTCTGCAAATATTGGAAGGTGATCTCCCCAAATATCTATAGAAGGAACTAGATGTGCGAAACCAGGAACTGTTGATAAGTCAAGAGGTGAAAACCTCCGAGCCAAAAGAGCTGCAAACGCTTTTGACATTTGATTATTGTGGAGTTGCCATTGAATCTATCCTTCATGGAGTCGCCAGATAGATAATTACAACCAAATGATGTCCAAGCTTTGTCTATCATCAAAGTTGGATCTTGTCATCTCCCAAGGAAGCTGAGCTTCGATCTCCTCTCCTCGGCAATGGCACCAATTTGTTTTCACTCCAAGAAACTCTCCTAAGCTGTAAGTTAGAGATGCCTGGTAATTAAATCTTTTTGGAAACTATTTTCTCAATAATAGGTGGGGTTTTTGGATCAAGATGAATATCTTAAACTCTAGGTTGTATTCTCAAGACAGTCTTAACTATAATCATGCAACACAAGGCCTTCAAGAGATATTGTCAGATAGGTTTGTATAACAGATGGATAAGAAAACTAATCAATTAACCAAAACATACATAAAACCATATATATGATGGGTCAACAAACTAGCCAAGGATGCTTGTGATTCTTGCTTAACAATCAAAAGTAAGATGACAGTTACCATAGGATCATTAAATAGAGACAAAAGAACTAATTCCACTCATAAGCATAGACAAAGATGAAAGAAGGTCTGGCAATAACAAATGAAAGAAGCTTGCTAGATGATATATTAAAGAAAGTGTCTTTCATACAAAACAATAGCATATAGAACTCAAAATCGAACCTGGTGTTCATCTTCTGTCTTCAGCTTTATATCTTTACAATACAGTTTTCAGATCCTAAATTAACGGATCTAATTTTCTAGATACAGAAAGTAAACAAAAAAAACTAGGAAGAGACCCTCAAGATGAGGTCAATCCATATCTAATGATCTTCAAGAGTGATAGAGTGTTGATGAAGTGAAGCCTAGCCTTCCAAGGCTATTTGATTTGGTCCTCCAAGGATAAAATTCAAATTTGTTGAAGTGTGCAAAAATCTTGATTTTCTGTCTTTGAAAAAGATACCAAATATGATTGAAACACCTCTTCTTTTCCTTATCCCTCAAAAATAGCCATTGGATTTGACTTGATAATTCTTCAAATTTCCATTCGAAGAGGTTTCATACCATTCAAACTCAAAAAATCTCGATCTAGGCAAAAACTCGGTGATTCTGGCAGTTACAGGCTTTCGGTGGTTAAGAGGGGAAAATTTTTGGCCTCTTAACCACTGAAAGAACTGCTTTCGATGGTTAAGAGGGGCAAAATTTAGGCCTCTTAACCACCGAAAGATGTAACTTTCAAAAACGGATCTGTGGCGAATTAATTTGCGTGGGAATCACAATGACTCGGATTTTTCTTTGAATTGGATGACAAATGGCTCAATAACCAGCAATGGAACTCGAATTCCACTTGGAAACCTTGACAAATCATGAGATTATGGCTTCTGAGTATGAGTTTGCATGAGGAAATCACGGGATCATGACAATAACAATGACTCTCAGATTCAATATTGAATATTAATGAAATTGAAACAGAATTCAAATGAAGTCATAATGATTCCGTATCCTCATGACTAGAGATAATGAAGGCCCATGTGACAAATCAATTCTGTTATCTGAAAATCATGCATGGAATTCTGGATTTCTATCGAGCCTTAATTCCGAAATGACAATTGGTATTTAAAAGGAGAACAGGGCATAAATCTTCAGATAAGATGCTATAAGAACTGCATACCTCACCACCTAGATAAAATTTCGGTGGTTATAACTTAATGATTGCACCCATTTGACACCTAGCTCGTGCAAAAGCATGGGCTTTTTCCTTTTGCACATAGAAACATTTTTGGTGGTTAACATGCCCTTTATTTTCACCTCTTAACCATCGAAAACCAAGACTTTCGGTGGTTAATGAGCAGTTTTTTAGCCCTTCTTAACCACCGAATCCTGAGATTTAAAGATTTGATTGCCAAGACCAAAATTGATGTTTTTTCCAAGTTTGTTTCCAAATAGCAGACCTTCTAACACACCTAAAAAAAAATTGAAATGAATTTTTGGACCTATTCCTATCACCTAAAAATTGGTAAAATGACAGTGCTATTTTAGGAGATAACACATAGTTACATGGAAAAAATAAAAAGATATATATAGTCAACATATTATAGTCTACATCGACAACTTACTATAGTTACCTCCCATTAAAAATGATGAACAACTTACTATAGTTACCACCCATTAATAATGATGAAGTATCCAAGGGTTTCCTGTGCATAGTTACAATGAAAAATGAAATAACATCAGTGCAAGAGAGGAAATGGTGAATGCTTTTCTTCAAAAAGTGTAAACTTTTCTTCAAAATTTTCACTCTAAAAAATGTTTACACTTCCACATATTTAATCCCTCATGACCCTAGATATAGAATTAATATGGATTTAAACTGGTAATACTCAAATTGAAGAGAAAATAGAGAATGCTTAAATTGAATTTATACAAATATTGATTAAAAGGATTGAGTTTGTTCTCACTGAACCAAAATCCCCTAACATACTAACCTCTTAGCCCCGAATACAATGACCCTTAACCTAATAACTAGACCTAACCCAACAACCTTAACCCCTAACCCAGTAACCCCTAATTACTCTTGATCCACTAATCCTTAATACTTAACCCACTAATGCAATGACCCATATAACACTAATCCCTTAACTTCTAACCTTATCCCACTTATTGAGGCCCAACCCTTTAATTAATCCCTAACCATTAATCCATTGATCCACTAACCTCAAACATGTAACTCAATGACCATTAAATCCTAACTATGTTGAATTCATTAACCACAAAATTCTAATCCCTAACCTCTAATTCACTAACCCATTAAGCCATAATTCATGAATTCATTATGGCCCTGAACCTACTAACCCTTGACCCACTAACCAACTTACCTACTAACCATTATCCCACTCACTCGAAAACCCAGTAACAATGTCCTAACTATTAATCCACTTACTAAAACTTTACTAAAAACGAAGCACTAACTCACAACCCCTTAACCTATTAATCCATAATCCACTTACTCAATATCTCCCTTACCCTACCCTAATGAGGTTCTATTGTGCATTGTAATAGGATACACAATGAAATACATAATGGGAGATGCAATGTGATATGTAAGTATATATATTATTATTATGTTACATTGAAGTTTTAAAAAAAATGTGTTCAATGGCTTGAAAAAGTTTTTTTTTTTTTTCTTTGACTTGTTAATTGATAGCGCACATAAAGAAATCAAAAGAGTGGAAAAAGGAGAGGTTAAGTGTGAGAGGGTATGATAGGAGTTCTATATGAATATAGGGATTCAAAAGACTATGTGTAACATAGTCGAAAATTTTAAAATTTTTGTATTTATGAACTTATAAAAAATTATTTTTATTTTTTAATTTACTATATCATATTTTTATTTTTTTAAATAAATTTGTAATTATGAACTAAACATTTTTAGAAATTTTATTATATTATTTAAAAAATGTATCACTAATTTAAAAATTATACTTTCATATAATTTTAAATTCCAATACTCCAAGCAATTTATCATTAAACAATACATTGAGAAAAATAAATACATCGTACTCATGTAATATGTTTCATATATAAAAATGATAAAAAAAGGAAAGAAAAATAAATTCATTTATTTTTTTATTATATAAAAATTTGATCCAAATAGATTATAATTGTCAAGATTTTTTTTACATAGAGAAAACTATTTGGCATATAAATACTACAAAAATGAATTGGAGAGTACAACATGCAAATTAAACATGTATCATACAAATACAAAAAGTTTTAAAAATTTCTAAAAATGAAAACTTACTTACATGATCCCACCCTCTAGAGGGTGGGAGGGGGCATTAATAGAGAAATTATAATATAAATTATAATTATAATTATAATTATGGATATAAAAATATGTTAATTTCAAAAAAGATAAACATACAAAATTATTACAAATCAGATATGATGATTATGTCTAAATAATATATATAAATTGTTTATTTGCAACTTACATCAAATTAATGAAAATATGTATCTTGTCAAATAAGTTAAAGATTTTGATTTTACAATTTGGTTAAGAGTTCATTTTTTTTATTTTTTTATATATAATATATATAAATTGTTTATTTGCAACTTACATCAAATTAATAAAAATATGTATTTTGTCAATAAGTTAAAGATTTTGATTTTACAATTTGCTTAAAAGTTCAATTTACTTTTTTGGTTGCTGATTCATCTTCATGTTTAAAAGGTAAAAAAAGGTTTAAAGATGATTGTGTCTAAATAATATATAGATCAAGCTGTTTATTTGCAACATACATCAAATTAATAAAAATATGTATCTTCTCAATAAGTTAAAGATTTTGATTTTACAATTTGGTTAAGAGTTTAGTTTACTTTTTTGGTTTGGTTGCGGATTCATCTTCATATTTATTCATGTTTAAAAGGTTTAAAGTTTCATTATATTTTTTAGTTTTTTTTTTTTTATTAATAATTTATATCAATTTATAAAATTTGTATAAAAAAATTTAGCTTATAATTCATTTTTAGTTAAACATACATATTTATTTAAAATTTATTATTATTATTTATATTAAATCAATTAATTTTTTAATTAAAAATTATTAATATATAAAAAAATTCAAATTCCATTCATATCTCTATCTAATTAAAATATATATTAATGTGTAAAAGATTTCAAATTCCATTCATATCCGTATATAATACATTTCAATAACTAACATTGACAAGAGACTTCATCTCATGATGGGATATTCTCGAAAGTCAAAGAGACAAAAGACTTTACATCCCACTAACCATATTTGTTTCGATAGCACTCTCCCCTTACAACAAATATGTTGTCACAAAGAAATGAAATGGTGTATCTAAGTGATCCCTTCGAATAAATATTTAAATATACAACATAGAGGACAACATGCTTGATTAGTACATCATTTTCACTTCATTTCACCTTTCTTTTCGAGAAAGATCTCAGTGGCTTGAAGTATTAGTGAGTCATTGTCACATGTAGTCTTGGACAAATAAATACCCACCTTTTTCTTAAAGATACACTCATTAAACACAGAGAAATCTATTCCATATCACTAATCTTCAATAGAACCACATGAGATCAACATCCGGAAGACCTTCATATTCAATGGAATATATACAAAAATATGGAAAATTGGAAAGGTTATATCAAACGATCTATATTGGAAATTGCTAACATTCATTCCTAAGAATGCTCGACATCTTTCAAACATAGGTCAAAGCATAGTATTAGGTTACATTACATTCAATGCTTTGACATCTTCTTGTTATGTAAAAGAATGCATGACATCGTCTTGTTATGTTTTTTTATCCATTCAATTTAATATTAAAATTTGTGTTGTGATGGAAAGTGACCACTATAAATCAGGGAAAAAAAAATATTGTATCATAAATATAAGTATTAGTTGGATTCATAAATTAATGTATATATAAAAAAATTGAAAATTTTATCTAAAATATGGAAGTGATTTTGATTGGACAGACAAATTGGCAAGATAACAATAGTTACAGATACTATTCCTAATCAAAATAGTCAAAATGTAATTTATGTGGATCTAGTTATGTTGAGGCATCAATAGATGGTGATTGTGATTCACTATGAGAAAAAACTCATTGTATTGCATAAAACCATAAAATTCAACAACAACCTTCGTCCATTGGGTAGGAGTTAATATAAACTTCCTCAAAACATTTGGTGGTATCGTGGTTAGTGTTGTAGTGAACTCCAAAAGAGTAGTCAAGCTCAGAAATTTCAAACAAGGGGACAACCATCTTGCCCCCTTAAGCATGACAATCATTCAAACCCACATGCCAAAAAGTAGTAGTAAAAAGTTGTCATTATCAATATAAATGTAAACAAGATAACCACTAAAAAATACCATGACAACAAATCTCACAAACCCTTCATGTTAGGGTTCCCTTTTATTAGTCCCTGCTGAAGGCGTAGAGGGACTATAGCGATCAATAATTCATTGACTTCATATTAGTTTGTCCTTTGACTAATTGTTTTTTGCATAATCTCTATTGTTTGAACTATAGATCTAAAAAGATCATTTTTTGTATAATTAAAAAAACCTTATATGTCATGATCTCATTGGATAATAGATTCGAGGTCTTATTGCCAGCTTTGCTATCCCCAATGTTTTATATGTTAACATATCCAAAGCTTTTGATCATCTACGGTCTTTTTGAATTTTTACTATTTTTATTTAAATGTTTAGATATCCAAAGTTTTGAGCATCAAGAGTCAGTTTTTATTAGTTGACTTCATATTAGTTTGTCCTTTGACTAATTTTTTTTTGCATAGTCTCTATTGTTTGAACTATTGTTATTATTATTGTTTTTATTTTTTATTATTATTAAGTACTTAAAGAGGCATTTTTATTATTCGGTCTGACACACTACATTCTTTGTTAAATGTTTACATAGCGTGAGGCCCTTGGACAGTTCTGACAACCTTAAATGTTTACCTAACAGGCCTCACAACCTTAAATGTTTACTTAATAGGCGTGTTACTTTACATTTTCCTCCGATTTTTGGATACAATCTTGTCTGCAATGAATTTGGACAATATTTTTCTTCACTGACATTATTGGTTCACTGATTGATGCTTGCTCGTTGGTTCGCTATATGTTGCTTATTGTTGTTTTATTCAACTTTGCAAAGTTGAGGTCCTGTAGCTGCAGTTGGACCTCTTTTTCCTTGTTCACTGGTTTGTTTTTTGCTTATTTTTCTTGTTTTCTTCAACTTTGCAAGGTTGAAGTCCTACACCCCCAATTCGACCTGTTCTTGCACTTTGCAGGGTTGAGATCCTATGCCCTTGTTTGCTTTAACGTTGCAAGATTGGTTTCTTGCATCCACAGTTGGATTTGTTGTTGCAGTTTGCATGATTGGGGTTCTGCATCCGCGATTGGAACTATGCTTATTTTTTTCCCCATTCACAGGTAAGTTTCAGTGCCATGGTTTCATTCCTATTCGTTGTTTGTTGTTTACTATTTGTAGTTTGCAAGTATGATTTTTCAATACTAGGAATGCTTGAGTCAAAATCCTCTTGCAGAACATCTTTGTATGTGACTAATACGACCAGAGAAACAAGAGTGTATTGTTGTTTTATTCTTGTTCTTGAACGTCAATGTTCGACATAGAACCTACCTTTGTCACAACCATAGTGACATATAAAAAAGGAAATCATTTTTTTTGCTCATATTTTCTATTTTTGAAAACCATATGATTGGTGCATTTTTTCAGTTTGTTCCCTTCCAAAATGTCTTGTTCCCCTTTCAATGTTAATGTTGGACACAAAAACCACCTTTGTTGCATCCATAGTGACATATAAAAAAGGAAATCGAATGTTCTCCTCATATTTTTTGTTCCTGAAAACCACACGTTTGGTGCATTTTTTTTAGGTTGTTCCCATCCAATCACATATGCCCACTTCCATGTCCTAGACATAATACCATAGCTCTTTATAAAATATCAATGCAAAGGGTTTTAAAAAATGAATTCAGATTTATCATTGTGGACGAAGCATCTACGAGGACCTTGCCATCCTTTCTTTGCAGGTTCTGATAGGGCATGCTTTTATTCTCTGGATCAAAAACCACATATAGTTGTTGGTTTTATGTTGGCCTTTGGGTCTTGCAAAGAATATTCCATCACCATTTTCAGATCTAAACCTCATCTTGTAGAAATGGTTCTTTGTAATCTGAATGACCAATTTGCTGATCTGTATTAGACTAGATTTCCCTGAACCTAGTTTTAGAATATCTTATTCATGTTGTAAGATAATTGAAACATCTTAGAATATCTTCTTGATCTTGTAAGATAATTTAAACATTAAGAATTTTTGTTGTGTGTTGGTTCCGTTCCTGTGGTAAAAGTCTGTAATTCCTGGTTCTTCCACTTTTGCTTATCTGACAAACCATCTATATGGGTTTTCTCAATGGAGGACATCAACAAGTCGTTTCATATCTATTTTGGTGTTAATTTTTGAAGAGTGGGGATGGAAATAAATGGTGAATATGACTGTAAAACTATATACAATGGCTACCGAAATGCTTATAGGATGCACACGTAGAATAAGTTAAAAAATGATATGCCTTAAATACTCAGTCTTTGTGCTGAGAAAATTTATAGTGTTATTTGATTTGCATTATCTCTTCTATATGGTTCATTATTCACTATAAATGTTTTTGTCTGTCATATGCTATAGAAACCACAAGGCATTAAAATTGACACGAAGAAGGTTGAAGGATACATAGCGGAATTGGTATGCAGTTCTGAACTTATATTTTTCATTTTTATAGATATATCTAGGAAACATCTTGAAAATCACAACTTAAAAGATGAAGCAAGTAATGGATGTTGAGTGCTATGAAATAGATACAGACTCCATTGTACATGACAACATCGAGCAGGTATTGCATAGCAATGGGATTTTTAGATTATATGCATTCTTGTATACTGTGGGAGATTGTCTCTTTGATGCATTTCAATTTCTATTTCATTTTCGTTATTCCTCGACCGACCTGCGCAATGGATTGATAGATCATTTCTTGGCCTGTTTAGAAAATGGCTATGTTGAGGCATTAGATTCATATCAATATGAATTGGCATCTGATTTTATTTTCCAGTTGCATGGAATACATGATGTCACTACGTATTTTTCAAAGTTCTCTGCATCTACAACTCTTCTTTCACATGAGAGGGGACTTTAGGGAGATACATTTTGTATACGATGGTTTTCCAAGTGGATGAATATATCAATTGGAATATGGTCATTAACAAGAAAAACACGATATCTACTATTCAACAAAAATGCATCTAGGGATCCATATTGCATCTTGTTCCATGATTCCAATCCTGTGAGTGGTCATTATGAACCACTACTCTATAGAAAATTATCCATATGCAATCTTGGAGGACCTGATATTTACTTGTCCCTCATCTGCAAAGACCTTCAATCACATTGGAAATGAATTATGCATCATATACACTCCCATGGATTGCACATAGTGACAACTATTGCATCTAGCTGTGGAGATAGTCTATTCAATGAAATTTGTTATTTGATAGCAATAGAATTTGATGTGCACTCGTTGCGCCTTTACACTGTGAAATCCTTCTGCAATGCAATTATAGGTGGTAGTCAATAGGAATTTAAATGCTTGCATCAACACCTTTTACCATATCTCCTAGAAAGTATGTTGATAATTGGAAGTTGGAAATAATACCTTGTAAACACGGAAATGCCATATGAGAAAGGAAATGTAGAGGGTAGAAGATTCTGTTTAGAATGGATATCTATCATATTCAAAGTAAATATCCAGGTCTGGTCATCCCTATCAAATGGTAGTGTCCATTCCTACTGTATTGATTCAAACTACGATCGAACAATTGACATCGTGTCGTTGAAAAAAGATACACCACACATACATTATCAACCTTTGATAAGAAATACTTTCAGTTCAAGATCCACTATCCATGCCACCCAAACCGTATTGAATCTGCATAAGTGTCGCATGCTATTTAATCATAATGAAACTCATCCCAATTGTCATCAGGTCATACAAAGCTTAAACAAAAAACGTAGACTAACTTATCACAACTTGAAAAAGGTCATATGTGAGAGAAAAAAATGCATTGGTACACTTCCTTCTAGACCTCTAGGTTGTACAATCGGTCATCATGAGGTGAAAGGGAGCTCAACCAAGAAACATAAAATCACATATCACAAATTAAAAAAAATTGTTCGTGCACAACACAATCACATTTTCACACTTTTTGTTGAACACAAACATCACATGTCCAATGAAAAAGAACATCATCGTTTTCACCATCGAGATGGTGAGGAAGCAATGCTCATAACAAATGTTGATTCCACCTTCAACATGGATTGTCAACTAGTGAAACTAGTTTCCATTGGGAACCATAAGTTAACCTACCACATGTTGAAAAAATAGATGCGTGAGAGAAACATGTGCATCTACATATCCCACAATGGTCATGGTACTAACCGAGAGGAAAAAATCACATACCGTGGCCTAGAGCTAACACCATGCACTGCTAGCAACGAAAACCAACAAACACTTACTACGCATGCTTGTCTAGGGAAGAGATATGCAAAACATATCTATATGAAACAAATTAAAGACACTGCTTCCATTGCATGTGCAATTTGTGAGCAATTGAATTTCACATAAAACACTAAGTATTTCACCCTTGACTTGCAAACATAATACCTCGGCTTGACACTAAATGATAGAACATTTTCGAGTGCCAATATTTGTCTTCCACACAAACGATCACTTGAAATCGAAAAATGCCACTTTGCAACACCTGACAAAATAAGATGTAATACACCACTACCATATGACATAAGTACACTTACAGAACTTGAAGACAAACTTGTGTCTTTGTGAATTGCATTTGCACAAATCAGACCCTGGGGCTATAAATGACCCCAAATGTGATTAACAAGATCAATTATTAATGTTCATGTCCAACTATATGTTGTGCAAAATGCCCTTCCACAATTAATTATCGATACAATGACAATTGTTGTAGCTCTCAAAAGACGTTTTCAATACAAGAATGCATACCAAACAGGTAAAGTGTGTGTGCACATTGTCATGAAAGCATTAAAATAATTATGTTCCAGGGCCCTGTACAAAGCACAAAACATATGTATAAATGATAACTAGAACAATGTTATTGAAGAAGGAAATGACAACTCTGCACATACTTTTGACACTACTAGTGAATTTAATACAAGCGATGAATTAGAGAATGAAAGACATGTTGAAACATTGATACATGGATTCACTGACTCACAACGCATTCGTGACTTGCAAGACAAGATTGTCAAAATTACACCTATTGAAGGGAAACGTCCACTTGGAATATTCAAGGACAAATTTGTTGAGGAAATGAACTTCCCAACATTGTTCTATGGATATCCACATCCCCGTGACATCACAGAATGATTCAACTACCAAAAAATAGTTCGATGGGAATTTCTACATTCAAGCGGTGACTTCTCCTGTCACATAACAAATTTGTTTTTCAAAACAATGCACATAATAATTGATCAAGTAATCTCCTGCATGTGGGTGCGAATAATAAAAGGGAAGATACAAGGAAGAAATTTATTGGCCAAATATGTTAAGTACAAAGAAAACCTAGAAAAAATCCTAAAATGTGATATTGGATACATGGATTTCAAAAACATTTGCATCTCTCCTGAATATTTGCAAAAAAACAAGAAAACTATTTTTTCAATGATCCAACAATTGGGACCCCCAACATTTTTCATCACATTTACAAGTGCAGAGCATCGCTGAGATCCGTTGGTGGCTACGATGTCTTCATTGTATAGGAACATGAAAAGGAAAAAACAAACCGATACATTGGAAAATGATGACATTGACTACCTCATAAGAAAAGACCCAGTGGCATGTACTCGCTACTATAGGAATAGAATAAATTCTTTGAGGCAATTGATATGTCATGATGAAACGTTCTTCCGAAAAATATTGGACTACTATTTTGTGTCTGAATTCCAGTATAGAGGGAGTGAGCATGACCATGCACTATTGTGGATAGAGGGTGCACCGGTCTATGGAAATGACAAGAATTCACAGATTGAGTAGTTAGTGGACAAATACATAACATGCAACACAGATCATTTGGATCCAAAACTTGCCAAAGTTCATAGACATTATCATACAAGAAGCTATAAAAAATGAAAAAATTCACATTGCAAATACAACTTCCCTATGCCGCCAATGAGAACAACAAGAATCATAGAGCCAATTAGTTTAGAGGACAATTTTCTCATTGAGAAATCTAAATCTTTGTTTGCATTTCTAGAACAACGAGACCTTGATGACTTAATGAGATTCGAATAATTCTTGGCAGAGCTAAATCTAATAGAATATGAGTACATCCAAGCGATACAATCTTATTTGGTCAGGCATTACAAAGTGTGGAACTTTTGAATTGACCTCGAAGAATACAACCATGGAAATGTACCATGTCATCAACATACAACCACTTTGCCTTTGTAACTTGTCCTGAAATTAGACATGCTAGTTGAAATATATTCCTGCAACTATGATTTACAGGATGGCTTGGTGAGTGGTGCATATGGAATACTCAAAGCTTATGCCAAAAAAGATAAATTTGATGTCCTTTGGATTAAGTTCCATGAGCGACATATTACTCACCAACAAGAAAACAAGTTGGCTTATCTATATAATTCAAACACTGCGTATGATTGGACACCTATCTTACGAATATCAAAACCAGTATTGACATCGGAAAAGAGATGTCGACTGAAGATTCAAAAACAATTTCCAATTAAACTTGCATGTGCACATATAGTCCACAGATCGCAAGGGCTAACACTTGATAGTGTTGCATTTGACCCTACTAGAATTCAAATACATGGACTTGTATACACAACATTGTCTTGTGTCAGAAGTATAGACTCCTTGTATTTGCTAAGCGCTCTTACAAAGGATAACTTCAAATTCAAACATAAAGTTGATACTGAGATGAAACACCTTAGGACTAGGGAAAAATGACATCTACAATATGATTACCAATCCATACAAACAAACTCATATGTATCAATTCTCTCACTTAATACACGCAACCTACATGCACATATGGATGGTATACTCAATGACTATGACATAATGCAATCCGATATTTTGTTCTTACAAGAAACATGGATGATATTATGCATTCAAAAAAGAAATTTCCAAATCACAATTGCATATCAAGTTACATTACACATGGGGTTATGATGTTAGTGAAAAAACATGTAACAATTTTGGAGCATATGCATTTCGAATAAAACAGTGTTGAGATGGTGCTGGCAAAAATAATTTTCCATGAATCAGAAATTGCAATACTGAATCTCTATGCTACTCCACATGCAACATTCCGCAACATACTAAATTTTCTTTCAAATGCATTAGAGCATTTACATTTGAACGAAACCATTATCATTGTAGGAGATTTCAATATTAACATGCTACGAAATAATGCCATAACAAAAGAATTGGAAACCTACATGTGCAGTTACAGTCTCCTCTTTCTTTTGGATAAGATAAAGCATGTAAAAAACACACTTATTGACCATGTATGGTCAAATGTGCCCATTTCACAATACAACCTCTTTATCTTAGACACATACTGGTCTGATCACGATACAATTAGTATTGTACTTGAATTATGAAATATACATCAAGTATATTACAGAATAATATTTCTATGTCTCAAAGCAATCTGGCTAACTTGTTGCACAAAACCAAATTATTCAACTAGAATCATCCAACTTCTTAGTTTTTCCTGGTTTGTAATTAGTTTTGGATACAATTTCTTTTTATATACACACAAACATGGATCAAGAAAAAAAAGAAGGTGTATGCTTCTAACACTATCTGTTACTCTATTCCTTTGATTCTAATTTATTTACTATATGTACATATTCCTTGTTTTTTCCTTACATACCAACTTACATTCATGTTCATTGTGTTTTGTACTTCATTGAAACAAGCAGGGAAACTAGACAAGGAAAAGAACTCTTAACCAGAAATGTAGAAGAAGACATAAAAAGGTGCATACTTCTACCCGTATTCCATATCCAATTGTTTTTCATTTACTCTGTCTATATTTATTCAACTAATTTGCATCTCTTTTGTTTTTTTTCTTAGATACTGCATATCTTCCTATATATTAACTTATCTTCATGTCAATTGTATTTTCTGTGCTGCTACCTTGAAATAAATAAAATTGTATTTCATCTTTTTTTCATGTGTTCCTACGTAGCAACTTGCCTTCATGTCCATTGTATTCTCTGCATTGCTACATTGAAAAAATAACAAACTAATTTAACACGAGGATTAAGCCTTATGTGTCGCAACTGAGAAAGCTGGAATACAATCTTCCAAAAGGTATGCCAATAGTGGTACCAAAGAAAATACAATGCATATGCCTAATGCACATCCATACCAATTATGAACAATATACAATGCATATGCATATTTGTTTGTTGTGATGTTTGATGTACACATATTTGTATCAGAAACATTTTGGCAAGTGACATGGGCATGATAAGTGAATCATCGCAAACATCAACACAATGATAAGGCCGAAGGTAAAGATTCATAGAATATTCTATTGCTATGTTTACGAAACAAATATCCTTAGTTATTTATTCTACTATGCCATGGTAAATATGTTTATGTCATTTAAAACACATGTTTTTTAGTTCACAAGAACTATCGACAAGTAGAAGTGAAACATCCCACATAGTGCAAGGTCCAGAGACTAAGAGGTATGGTTACAAAACTCTAATCTACATACTTCATCCAAATTGTACATATATTAAAGCTTGTCATATTTGAGAATATGCTTGCATATAAAAATGTCAAGTCATATATTTTGTCTATTGCTTATGGGTTTGAGAAAAAATTTCCAGCCGAAAACACCCTTCAAATTGGAACATAGTTTACATTTGGGCCACCAAAAATACTATTTAAATAAAATAATATGAATAATGTTGAAATGAATATAAACAACATCTATTTAAACTTGAACCAGAGTTTGTCGAGCTCCAACTATATTTCATAGCCAAGAATGTTTTTCCCATAGTTAATGTGTTTCTATAGCTTGATAATTATCATACTAAGTGTTGTTCTGTGAGGGATAAATTTATTTTGTCCCTTTCTTTTTCCTCTTCTATACTTACCCTTTTTTCCCTTTTCTCATTCCCATCTATTATCCATTTATGGTTCTATACTTAGTCGCATTTCTATGATCGTGGGTTTCTGAGGTGGAGGACTAACAAATCCTCATATCCATCTATATCTTCACATCACAAATCTGACCAACCGTCGTTCGTTTCCATACTTAACCAATTTTATGGTCTCGGTTTTCTGGGTTGGCGTTATCGAAATCGGATGCCCCGTGTTCGGGGTATACATATTGCACCCAAAACTTCGGTGATCTATAATTCAACTGTGGACTCCTTGATCTCGCAAGTCTCACTCTACCTACGATGACTCTGTCTGACTACCCTGCCTTTGCATACTTAGTCGATTCTTCAAATTTTCATGGGTTCACAAACTCCTGGGTTCAAAAAAATTTCAAATCACTTTTCGCTCCCCTTCATCCCCACCACCTTCGCCCCTTCCCAGTGCACATTAATTATGATTTTACTAATGAAAACTCACCACACAGGTTCGAAAATATTGGCATTAATAAGTGAAAAGATAGAGGAAATCTCCCATTAAACCGCATTAATGGGAGAATATTATGGGATCTGATGATTTTTTTGTGTCGATCTTGAATTGGCAAAAAAATGTTGGTTATTTTAGTTTTTTTAAGGCATCTTCATAGTAAGAATGCAATATTATGCTATCCCACTATCATCTACAAAGGTGTTGACATCATTTCCCTCTTTAATATTGTGCATGTATTACAGTTTTTCATATTTGATAATGTTCTTGCATATGAAAATGTTAACTCATATATTTTCTCTATTTCCTATGCGGTTGAGAAAAATTTGCGAGCCTAAAACACCCTTCAAATTGGAACATGGTTTACATTTAGGCCACAAAAAATACTATTAAAATAAAACAATTTGAATAGTATTGAAATAAATATAAAACAATTCTCTTTAAACTTGAACCTGAGTTTATCAAGCTCCATGTATATTCCATAGCTGAGAATGTATTTCCCATTGTTAATGTTTATGGCCGCAGGTTCTCAGATTAGTGCTATCGAACTCTCATGCCCCCTGTTCCGTGATATACATCTTGCACCCAAAATTTTCATGATCTACAATTCAACCCCAGACTCCTCGAACTCGCAAGATTCGCTCTACCTACGATGAATCTGTTTGGGTCTGTGTGACCACCCCACCTTTCCATACTTAGTCAATTCTTCACCTCATGTTGTCACATATTCGTGGGTTCACAGAATCCCGGGTTCACAAAAGTTTGAAAGCATTTATCACTCTCTTCCATCCCCGCCACCTTTGCACACTTCCCAATGAAAATTGATTATTCCTTTATTAGTTACAAATCACCACACAGGTTCGAAAAGATTGGAATTAATAAGCGAAAAGCTTGAGGACCATAGTTTTTAGTGGTCCAGATATTATGACTAATACTCATCCCCTTCAGCCCAGAAGGAAGTTATCTGGACGTCTGGAATTGCGAGAGCAGTTTGTGTCCCCAAATTGTTTTATTGTAAGGAGTTGGTCACCTGGTGCACCAAAAATTATATTCTAAACCAACAAACTATCCACTTGCGGGACCATTCCCAAGTCTCCCTATTGCCTCAAGTATTTCAAAAGATGTTAAGACTTCCCGAGACAACACTTAATTTCAAGGGTGAGGATTGCAGGGAGTTATTAAAGAAGAATGATAATGGATTGGACCTCTTACCATAGTTCTTAGAGGACCCAACGACTATCCCTGAGGACATGACCAAATTACAGGTTAGTTCATTCAAAAACCCTTTCTAGGAAATTGCATGGCTTTTCACGAGGATAACGGGACAAGAAATTACATCCAACATCTCTCAGATGATTCTGTATATTTTATATTTTATGGTGAAGGAACAAGCCATATTTAATTGGGGCAAGTTGATTTCCATTGAAATCTCTTCCTAATTATTGCAATACAAAAGGCAGAAGAAATTATTTATGTCATCTTATTTAATTTTTGTGATAGCGCATTGCTATCCATTCCCTAGATTATCTCTGTATAAGAAGGTAAACTGCAAATTTGACCCGGTAACCTTCTGGTACCAGACATTATGGAGACACAAGGCCTCCCAACATTTTTATGAGATCTTTAATGATTTTGTATCAGTTTTTAAATGGTTGATATTTGGAAAGGATTTTCCTCGGATGTTTGACCAAGTGAGAAAGTTCCTGGATAGGAAGGGCACACTAGAACAAATGGAAAACTATAATTTTATAAGGATTTTTGGATCCAAAGAAAATCCTTCCTTCCTTCCATGTCACATATTTGATACAATTTTTCTTGCTGAGATAGAAAGGAAGTACACCTACTGGTTGCATTTTTTCCATGAAAAGAGAAAAAGGAAATTCATGCCTCTGCCTTGTAAAGTTGGGAATTTCATACTCAGGAATATGAACAAGATTGATGGTTTCGCAGGCCACTTCCACATCCTCAATTTGAAATATTATAAAAAATTAAAAGGGTTCAACCCTAATGGTATTTTTGTAGAACACCTATTGGCTATCGGTTTCAGTAGTTATTTCATTAACACTATCCTGAATGAAGATGAAGATAACACCTTAGGAAATCTTTCTCATGACACCAGCCACCCGGAGGCAATACTCAGCACCAATGAGTTGTACAAGAAAAAACGAAAAGGTCCAGGTGAGAAAAGTGCCCAATCATCGACTGCCACACCCAAGACTACAACATCTCGGAGAAGCACTCCAATGACCTACCCAAGTAAGAAATTCACACACAGTTCTTCAAGCGGAGGAGGAGATAAGAACCCTCCCTCTAACAAAATTGAAAGTTCTCATAAACTTCGCACGAGCAAAAAATGAAAAAAAATTGTGCAAGAAGAGGAGGGATCGATGGGAGAAATTGATATCCGTGATCTCTCCCTCGAATATATGGAACTAGAAATTGACATTGAAAAAATGATCCCTGACAAAAACCATCTAGAGAGAACTGCTCCCCATAACCCTCAGATCGAAATAATTGGGACCGATACCTTCAACAAAGAAGAATCTTTTGCATTTCAGAGCACTTTTTTTGACAATGAATCCAAAAGATTGGTTATTGAAAAGAGAGATGTAAAAAATAAGAAAGGGAAATCTAGTTCAGAGATGAACCTACAAAATATGTGCCCTTCCCATATCTCCCAGATACACCTAGCAACTGGAGATGCTCTAGACAACTCTATTAATGGCCTTGAAGCGAAGAACGTCATGTTAGAGGACTGAATCAAATAATTGGAGGGATCTCTAATGCCCCTTCCACTATCGGCTAGTCCTTTAGCAATGATCGGCCCCACCACACCTATGAAAAAGTTAAAAGGATCAACAAGCCTTCTCACATCATCCAGAGGCTATGTGGAAAAGTGTATAAAGAGAAGAATGGAATTAATAACAAAAGCTTGGGAGCTGTCAAAGAGTATGGTCTCTTTTGGAACAAGAGTGCATGATTTTTGATGCAGTTGTACCATTTGGTGTTAAAGTTACTAGTATGATTGAATTGAGAAGAATAGAGGAGGATCTCCCTTCCCCAGATCGAATAAACCAACTAAACACATGTTGGAAAGAAAAGGTAAAAAACATGAATGGTATCATTCAAGCATGTAGCCAGGCCATATCTAGAAGAGACAAACTATTCAAGAAGCTAACTGAGATAGATCTAGCTGGTAGCACCAATGAAATCCAAGACCCGAAATTGATATTCAACTCGTTGTTTTTAACCAAGCATGCATTTGAATATCAAGTTGAGATCTATAAAAAACCGTCATTTGAAAATTTCTATGGCATTCTTGAATATGGTGAAGATGACGTGGAAAACTCACTAGTTGATTATTCAATTAAAAATGAAGATATTGAAGAAGCATTGCGCAACCTCACTATTGATCTAAGCGACTTGGAAAGTCAATTATTCAATATAAAAATCCAGCATGAAATCAACATGGCACCCATGAGGTGCTACATCAAGGAGTGGTTCAAAAAGTTTGTCGACAAGATTACCAATGAATGCAAAGGATGCTTGAGACGGCTCCCATAACCGCCAAGGAAATCCATAAAAGGACATCAGTGAGAAAATGACAAGGCATGGGATAACATGATAGTAAGTTCATATTGATCAAATTCTTTTGTCTTTCTCAATGTCTTCATCCAGTTAATCTACCTCTTTAAATAGAAAGGTTTAATCGAGGACTGACAATTTTCTCTTTCTTCTTTCCAGGTCTTGGTGTCTTCCATCGCCGAATTTCTTCTTTCTACAAGCTTGATTCTTGTACATGTTTGCTTTATGGTCCACGGGAGCCCCAATCCCATTCATTACGACAAACACATTTAAATTTAAGATAATATGTACTGAACTATATATTTTTTTACAAATTCCAAGAGAGTTATTTTGGGAAATAATCTCAACTGTATTTTGTAACCCAGTTTATCTGAATATAAATATTTGAGGTTGACGTATGGTGTTTTTCAATGTTTAATATTCTTTATTTTAATTTTGTATTTTTTTTTAAAATTAACTCATTTGTTTGTACAACTATTGATAGATGAATTCAACCTCTTTCTACAAGAATTTAAGACACTCTTTGATCCATAGTTAAAAATGCACGATAAGATTTTTTTTCCCTTGCCCAATACTTCCATTTAAATAAAATCTACTCCATTGTGGCATCTGCATCTTTCGCTCCTTACATTTTACATGGAAGAATAATTTGTGATAGAACATAGTTTTGTGGCCGCTACCCCTCTAACAAAGACAACAAATCAACGAACATATACAACATGGCAACTCAGGTGTTGACGTCATGTTTATGTTCAATATTGTGCAGATATTACAATGTGTTATATTTGAGAATATGCTTGCATATAAAAATGTTAAGTCATATATTTTTTTGTCTATTGCTTGTGGGTTTGAGAAAAATTTGCAAGCCAAAAACACCCTTCAAATTGGAACACAAATTGGAACATGGTTTACATTTGGACCACAAAAAATCTTTTAAGATAAATTAATATGAATACTATTGAAATAAATATAAAGAATTTCTCTTTAAACTTGAACCTAACTTTGTCGAGCTCCAAGTATATTGCATAGATGACACTAAATGCTATTTTCTCCCTTTGTTTTCCCTCCTCTATATTTACGCATTTTTCACTTCTCTTCTTTCCATCTATTATCCCTTTATGGTTCTATACTTAGTCACATTTATATGATCGTGGGTTCCCGGGTTGGCAGACTGAAAGATCCTCATATCCATCTATATTGTCACATCATGAGCCTGACCGACCATCGTCCCTTTCAATACTTATCCAATTATTTGATGGCGGGGTCCCAGATTAGCACTATCGAACTCTTATGCCCCGTGTTTGGTGATATGCATATTACACCCAAAAATTTTGTGGTGTACAATTCGACCCCGGACTCCTCGAACTCGCAAGATTCATTATACCCGGGTTCAAAAAAGTTTCAAACCATTTATTCCTCCCTTCCATCCCCACCACATTCATGCCCTTACCAATGAACATTCATTGTGCTTTTACTAGTGACAACTCACCACACAAGTTCGAAAAGATTGGCATTAATAAACGAATAGTAGATGTTGTTGTGTGAGATACTTACCCCTTTTTCCCTTTTCTTCTTCCCCTCTATTATCCCTTTTTGGTTCTATAATTAGTCACATTTCTATGATTACGGGTTCCCGGGTTGGTGGACTGATAGATCCTCATCTCCATCTATATCCTCACATCACGACTCTGAACAACCGTCGTTCCTTTCCATACTTAGCCAATTTTATGGACGCGATTTCCAGGGTTGGTGCTATCAAACTCTCATTCTACATGTTCCGTGATATACATATTTCACCCAAAACTTTCATGATCTACAATTCCACCATGGACTCCTCGAACTCACAAGATTTACTCTACCCAGGTTCACAAAAGTTTCAAATCATCTATCACTCGATTCCATCCCCACCACTTTCGTGCCCTTACCAATGCACATTAATTATTCTTTTACTAGTGACAAATCAACACACAGGTTCGAAACGATTGGCATTAATAAGCGAAAACCGCATGAAACCATGATTTACGGGAGTCTGAATGATCGTCGTTCCGTTCCATACTTTTTCAATTTTATGGCTGTGGGTTCCCAGGTTGGCGTTGTTATCACTAATTTTGGTAATGATGTGTTTCCTCATGAATTGCCTTTCATTGGCAAAAAGGGAGGAAGAAAAGGGTGAAAAATCTGGGCGGCCAGAACTTGCACGCCGAGATCTATAGCACAGATCCCATTTCGGACCCCCCCCCTGTCGTTCTTCCTTTAACGAGGGGGGGGGTGGTCTAGAATTATCACTATAGGGCGCTCGGATCTGGGTGGCCAGAATTTGCGCACCCAAATCTATGACGCAGATCCCATTTCGGACCCCCCTCCTGTCGTTTCGCCCTCCTATTGGTTGTTGAACCCCTCCCCTAAACCACTTACTGCCTTTACTTTCCACTACCACATTGTTCGCCACTCACCTCTTTCCATGTGTCTCGCACACCTGTCCCCCCATTCTCCCAGGAGTATTTCCTTTTTCCTCTCGTCCCTCTCTCCTCCCGACACCTATATCCCTTCATCTGCCTCATCCTTCCCCACGTCTTCCACCTCTAACCTATCTCGGTGCAGTACATGTACCTTCTGCCACCCGCACTCTCCCAGTCACCTTCCATCCGTCATATATGTCCATATGGTCATCTCCCGTTTCACCTCCCCCATCAGATCCTCGTCCACACTCATTGGTGAGTCCTCTTATAGAAGTCCAACGAAGCAACAGATAGCCAATGATAGTTTTCCATGACTCCCAGGTGCAGATTTGACCAAGGCCTTTCAGATATCAATGAAGCAGTTAATGCAGATGTGGAAGGTGGGTGAGACATCATCTCCTTCCATAAATGGAAAGCCAGGAAAAGACAAGCACAGAGGTGACTGTCAGTTCTTTCTGCCAAATATTGCATCCATCAGAAGATTGCATGGGCAATCTACCCAATGTATGCATGCGCAGCCTGACAGAGAAGCTCCTCAATGTCAAGCATTGAACTCTAGACATGATCGTTTCTCAGACATCCGAGCATGTCTGAGTATATGTAGGCATTTTTTCCATTTTTGGTTGGTATCGATGGTAGAGCTAAGCTCCTGATTGTAAATCTTTAACGATGCCTCTGGTTCTCTGGTTATATACTGATGTTTGAGACTTCTTGTTTAATGGAAGCCAACCTCCTCTTCTCTTTCCTCTGACTCTTAAAGCCTTTGCATGGATGATCCAGTTGGGTGTTGTAATGACTGTGTAATGTAGGTTTGATTATATCAATTTTTGCAGCGTTTTAATTTTCTTGAAGTTATTTGTATCTAAAAGAATCTCATATCTGAGACTTTCCCCCCCTTAAAAGTTGTTGGAAGACCGGATGTCCAGAGAAGACTTGTTTTCCCTCTTGTTTTCCTCCACATATTCACCATTATGCACTTACTAGCCTAAGTTAGATCAAGACCTCACCTATTTTTGCGTTTCCAACCCAGTTCTCTGAGTTAAAGCGATATTGTTCTGAGTCTTTTCTCTGTCGATCATCCTCTTTATAAAACAACCTGTGACATAAAACAAATGGGCATCGATCTTACTCTTGGTGCTAACATTTATGGTGCTATTGCCGGGGACGAAGTTGAAGATTTTCCCCGAGATTGAACGACATTGAACCTCTGATTCAGAAGGTGCATCAGGCATCAGAGCCCTATAAGATTGCTACTGTGCACCTGATGACTCCATTGTGACGACTTCACTATGGTGATTCCATTGATGCAAACCCACAGGTGACTCCACTGTTTCAACGGTGGCTTCCAGAGGAAAACATACCAGGTCTACTCCACAACTGCCTTTAGCAGCACCTGAAGTTGACCCAGAGAAGATCATCAGAAAGGGAGAGGCCCCTGGAAGAGTTACTTCAATTGTTAAACTAGGTATTTCTGATGATTTGCATTGTTCTATAGGAACTCCAACTCCTGCATCTCACTCTATTTTATTTCCCTCTATTGGGGTTTCTCGAAGTCTAAAGTTTGGGAGTGTTCCTGCTGAGTTTTCTCCTCCTGGTCTCGGATTGGAAGGAGAGAGCCTTTCCACTCCCCTTTCTCCTAAGATTGTACCTTGGTTCAAACCCAGTGCCTCAGAATATTTTCCCACTCCTAGCTTTACCACCCCTCCTCCTATTACTGTTGTTGCTACTACAGAGAGAGAAGCCTTTGTTGAATCAAGCCCTATAGCCTTTTCTCTAAATCCTCTATTGTTTCCTTTCCTTCCCACAAGTTCGGTTCTAGTTTCCCCTATCCAAACACCTTCTCCTCCTAGTTCTCCTCCACCTAATATTCCTATGGCAGGTGCTAATCCCCCTGGAAACAGAATGGATGCAATAGTGGCTGCAACATATGCTCCTCTAGTCCTGCCTCAACCCTTGAATCCCCTCCCTGCTGGAGATTACTTGAAATATATGCCTAAATTATTTGGAGAGGAAGACATAACTGTTGAAGAGCATCTTTCTTCCTTCTACAGCTATGCAGACAACCTGAACATCGAAAATGAAGATGTTTGGATGGGAGTGTTTGTCTAGATTCTTGATGGTGAGGTTAGGAAATGGTTTAGGGGACTGACCCCTGGATCTATTGTTGGGATTGAGGCTTTAGATAATGCCTTATTGAGATAGTGGGGAGATAAAAAAAGATCTCATGTATTACATGACAACGTTTGGGTCCTTGAAAAGAAAGGAAGGAGAGTCTACCTCTAACTTCTCCAAAAGATTCAATAAGATGTACAATAAGATCCCTACTGAGATAAAACCCTCATAAGCCTCTGCTAAAATCACTTATCCGAGTACTTTTGACCCTGATTTCTGCCTCCTTCTCAGAGAAAGAAGAGCTACTTCCTTGACTAACATGCAAGATGTATCCCTGGAAGTAGAATCCAATGTGTTGGCAGTTAATAGGCTCAGGAGCAAGTCTAACAGAGACAGAGGGAAAGGAAAGTTTGAGGCCTCAACCTCTAGTTCTTCTATAGCTCACCCTCAAGTGGATGAATTAACCAAGATGGTGAAGTCCTTAACTGCAGAAATGGAGAAGATGAAATTTGAAGGGAGGCAGACATACAGAAATCCCCAAAACAGTGATAACAGGGGCAACTTCAGGAGACCGAACAAAAATGTTCCCCAGATTATGCCAAGGGAGCAGAGGAACAGAGACAAAGATGATTAGAGAATTCAAACCCCTCTCCAAAATAATCTTCTTGTTGATGAAGAAGGAGAGGCAATAGATGAGCTTGATCCCAAAATCCATTGTTTTGGAGACAACTCCTCTTTCCCCCATTTGACTCAATCTGCATACGAAAAATCCCTTATGAATAGTCAAATCAATGAGCCAAGTAAGGGGGAGAAAGACAATGGCAGCAGTCCCAATAAATATAACCTCAGATCAAAGAAGAAAGAAGATAATTCTGATCAACCCCTTATAGTGGAAAAGCCTACTAAGTAAGCAACAAATATCACCAAAGAAAAGAAAGCTCATAACCTCTCGCAAACAGCCAAAGATCCTGTCTCAGAGATAAGGGAAATTAAAAAGCCTCCTCCTTCCTTTAGCTTTGAACATGAAATTCAAAAAATCAGAATTCTTGTTCCCATTTCAGAGTTGGTCAAACATGAAGATTTCAAAAGATACCTTTCTAGACTTTTGCAACCCAAGCCATCTTACCATTCCACAAACTTAGTCAAGATCATGCTATTGTCAAGATCATGGATAAGAAAGCTTGGAGGAACATTACAGATGGACATCACATATGCCACCATTCCAGTCTTTGGAGGGGAACAAAGAAGATTGTACAGAGAGGCTCACCTGACCTACATCATCAGTGATTAAGCAGACCCCACAAATCATCCCATCTTTTCCCTTGACACCGATTTGGGATCCATCTTGTTGCAGCTGACCAACACCCCTAAGCCTCCTCTTCAACTTAAAAAGAATCCAATTGGCTCCCAGGAGAATTCTCCTTCAACTACTTATGTGTGGAAAATGTTCTTTGATGGGGCTTCCTATAAAGATGGTGATGGAGCTGGGATATTTTTTGTTTCCCCTGCTCAGGAAACCATATCTCTGTCATACAAATTAGAATTTGAAGCTACCAACAATGTGGCAGAGTATGACGCTCTTACCTTGGGATTGAGAGCTGCAAAGGATATGGGAATAAAGGAAATATTAGTGTTTGGTGATGCTGAGTTGATCATCCAGTAGGTCAGAAACAACTATCAGGACAAACACCCTCAACTTAGGAACTATAGGAATGAAATATGGGACCTCATTGGCAGTTTCTTCTTTTATTTTAATATTTCATTCATCCCTAGAGAGGAGAATACAATAGATGATTCTTTGGTTGTTTCAACAAGCAATTTCAGAATTCCCCTGCCACCCAGGCTCAGGTATGACATAGAAGTAAAATACAGGCCCTCCATACCTTACAATGTCAAGCAATGGAAGGTTTTTGAGGATGACCTTGAAATCAAAAGATTCTTGGAGACTGTTGATGAATTTTCGGCGCTACATATTAATCAAGACTTTGATCCTAAAGTAGATCTTCATGCTGGTAATTTTTTGAACATGATTGTTGATCATCACATTGTCCAACTGCCTAGCAATCACATCCCAAAGGGGCTAGTCCCTTTGGAAAGGATATTCAACAAAAATGATGTGGAAATAAAAGGAAACAACTAAAAGGAGGATGCAGAGGTGGCTGAGTGCAACATTGGCACAGAGGAGGATCCTAAGTTTGTCAAGTTATCAAGCAGCCTGTCAAAGGAGAAGAGGGAAGAAGACACTAAGATGTTGAAAGAATTTTCTGATGTGTTTTCCTGGACCTATGAAGGCCTCATGACATATGACAAAACTATCATTGAGCATAAGATCCCACTGAAAGAGGAGGCCAAGCCATTCAAGAAGAAATTAAGACAGATTAATCCTATGTTGTTGCTAGTCATGGAAAGGGAGGTAAAGAAACTATTGGATTCCCAAATCATTATCCCTTTGAGATATTCTAAATGGGTGGCCAACCTGGTCCCAGTAAGAAAGAAGAGTGGAGAGATCAAACTCTGTGTTGATTTCAGAAATATAAACATGAGCTCAAAGAAGGACAATTACCCTTTACCAAATATGGAACAAATATTGCAGAGGGTAACAGGGGCATCCAGAATCTCAATGATCGATGGTTTTTATGACTATAATCAGATCTCGGTTCTGCTTGAAGACAGGGACAAAACAACATTCACAACTCCTTGGGGGACATTCATGTATGCCAAAATTCCCTTTGGATTGATGAATGCAGGGGAAACGTTTTAGCGATCCATGGACATAGCCTTCATTGGGGAGAAAGATCAGTTCGCGGTGATCTATCCGGATGACATCACAGTCTTATCTAGATCTGATAAAGAACATTGTTGTCACTTGAGGAAGGTTTTCTCGAAATGTATAAGGTTTGGCCTCTCCTTAAATCCCAAGAAGTCTTTATTTTCCATGAAGGAGGGAAAATTGTTGGGCCATATAGTATCAACAGAGGGAGTGAGAATTGATCCTAGTAGGGTGGAGGAAATCCAGACCTTACCCCTTCCCAGGTCCAGAAAAGAAGTCCAGATTTTTTTGGGAAAGATTAACTTTTTGAGGACGTTTGTCTCAAATTTTGCTGAGTTGGTGAAGCACATCACAACCATGCTCATAAAGATAAATGAGGTAAAATGGACTGCTGAACCTAGGGAATCCTTTGTCCAAATAAAAAGGGCATTGACTGAGGCACCTGTGCTGATCAGTCCTGATTTTTCCAAGGATTTCCTAATTTTTTCTTTTGCTTCTTTTGATACAGTAGCAACAATTTAATTGCGGAAAAATGAGGAGGGACAAGAGCATCCCATTTCCTTCTTCAGTAATGCATTAAGAGATGCAGAAGCCAGGTATGAAATCATGGAGAAACATGCTTATGCCTTGGTGAAAGCTCTCAAATATTTCATAGTCTATGTCTTGCACTCAAAGGTGATTGCATACATTCCTTCAGCCTCTGTGAAGGACATCCTTATACAACCTGACATAGATGGGAGAAGGGGTAAATGGATTTTCAATATCCTTGAGTTTGACTTGGAGATTAAGCCCACCAATTTGGTGAAAGGGCAGGGTTTAGCCAAGTTGTTGACTGAATCCAAATGTAAAGCCTTGGGGGTTAATTTCATCAATGATTGCTCAGAGAATCAATAGGCTAAATTTTCTGATGGAAATCTTCAAGACAATCCTCCACTAGCATAGTGCACCTGGTATAGAGATATTATATATTTTCTGCTAGAATTAAAGCCCCCTGATGAAATGGGGAAGAGTAAGGCAAGATCTTTAAAGCTCAAAGCAGTCAAATTTTTCCTTATTAACCAAGTCTTGTACTAGAGAGACCCTCTAGGGGTGTTTCTGAGGTGTTTGAACCCATAGGAGGCCCAGAATGTGACGTTTGATTTCCATAGAAGCCTATGTAGGGGGCACCATTTCTGGAAGACCACAACCCACAAAACTCTTAGGGCTAGGTACTACTAGCCCACCTTATTCATTGATGTATGCAGAGTGGTCAGATCCTGCATTAAATGCCAAAGGTTCTCAGGAAAGAAACAACTCAATTTTTTTCCACTAAATCCTGTAGTAGCTTCAACACCCTTTCAACAATGGGGGTTGGAATTCATTGGAGAAATTCATCCTCCCTCAAGCGGCTAGCACAGATGGATCCTGACTGCAATGGACTATTTTACCAAGTGGATAGAAGTTATCCTCACCAGGAGTGCTTCACACAAAGTTATCATCATTTTCCTATAGGATATCATAGCAAGGTTTGGATGCCCTAGCAGAATTGTCATTGATAATGCTGCCTCTTTCGGGTCTGAGCCTCTGGTTAAGTTCTGTGAGCAGTTTGAAATTTCACTAATTCATTCCACTCCCTATTATCCTCAAGGCAACGAACTGGCAGATTATTCCACTAAAAGTCTGATCAAGATCATTAAAAGATTATTGGAAGACAATAAGAAGGCCTGGGATTCAAAACTCAAGTTTACTCTGTGGGTTGATCGAGTGATAGCCAAGAGATCCCTGGGCACCTCCCCTTTTCAGCTTGTTTATGAGACAAAAGTTGTTTTTCCCACTCAGCTGGCTCTACCTATAGCTAAATTCTTTCAAGATTATGAAGTAGAGCCAGACCATATGGTCAAAAGAATTCATCAACTGGTGGAGGTGCAGCAGACCAGAGAGAAAGTAATGGACAGAGCTTATGAT
>ML815608.1:52923-68833 GCA_009831015.1 Picea engelmannii
GTTGCATCAAGCTAATCATTTTGGCACCAATCTCTAGTAAGTATTTTTGGTGGACCTACTAGCCCCACTACTAAGGAACCATATCAATGGACCTAGAATACAGTGTTGATTACCTTGGTACCACTCTCTAGTAACCTTTTTATTTTGGACCCACATCTCTATGGCTACCACTCGAGGCATATATCTATTCACCAAAGTCTCCTATTTGGAAACTTTGCATGATGAGGTGCAACATAAGACAAACTAGTAGGGGTATCATCAACTCAATGGACTGCCTTCTTTCTATATTTTGATTTCTGGGTGGTGGGCACTACCTCCTTCACTATGTTTGGGTTGGGATAGCTATCTATAGACTTACTATTAGCGCTATGTCCGCCCGGGTCTGGCAATGAGTAATGATTGAAAGCGTATTCCCCTTACTTGGGAGCTATAGTGATTCAGAGGGATAAGATTACATATAATATTGAACATGATATAAGAGTGTAGCCTCAACCACTCTAGAAAGCAATAGAACCACTCCTATGCTCAACAAAATCTTGATGTTATCCATGAAAAGTTACCCAACCTAAATTCTATCCCCGACCATTTTTTCAAATTCATGGAAATGCAAATTGAAATCATTTATTCACATTCTACAAGTTATCAATGGTTGGACGAACCATCCCAAAAAGAAAGGGTTGAATCATCCAATCACACTCAACATTTTTTTGCCTCACTTTTTCATGATCTGATGACTCAAATGTGGAATAGAATTCCTAAAGTGGACCTCAACAAATTTGATGGATCTGACCCCACGGGCTGGGTCACTCAGATGGAACATTATTCTTCCCTACATGGCATCATTAGATGAATTAATGAAACTTTGTGCCTGGGGGTCTTATATTTGGATCTTGAACATTTGCAATGGTGGAAATGGCATAAGAATTTCCACAAGTGTTATATTTATTGGACACAAGTGACAATTTGTCTTGGACCTCTATGAATGATTTGAAATAGACACTCATTATTTGAGATGTCTGACCAATATTAAAAATTATAGTACAATTGAAGAGTTCATATCCACTTTTGATCAACTAACCATCTATATCAAAGGTATGTCCAATAATGTTTTAGGGAGTTCTTTATCATTGGATTAAAAAAAGAGATATATGCACAAGTATTAGTGTCTCCTCCTACTACTTGGTTGGAAACCTTTCAAAGTGATCGGAAAATCCCAAAAGGTGGTGAATGATACAATTTAAAATACCTCATTTATTCCCCATCCATGTCCCACTATTTCTCCCCCTACCAATACCTCTTTGTCATCTCCACCCCTCAACATCCACAAGTTAACCCAAATCGAAATTGTGGAGTGCCAACTAAACATCTTTGCTTCAACTATGATGAGAAATATTTTCTTGGGCATAAATGTAAGGAGAAAAACAATTTATGGCCATTTCAAAGGAAATTATGATGATGAGGTTGAAGTTATACCTCCAGAGACTCTTCATCCACCCATTTAATACATTCCCCCATATGCTCCATAGGATGTGGAACCACAACTCTCTCTGCATGTATTTACTAGTATTTCTACTCCCTAGACCCTCAAATTAATTAGCTACATCAAACATCAAAAAGCCATTTCCTTAATTGACAGTGGTAGCACCCATAACTTCATTCATCGATGTGTAGCCCAAGAAACACACTACTACATCCATGCTATGAACAACTTCCAAATCATGATTGCTAATGGAGGTTCTATGAAATGTGGTGATCATTGTGAAAATGCCAAGCTTCAAATGGGTGATTGTTCCTTGAAAACCCACATGTTTTCTATTGAAATGGGTTCTTGTGACATTATCTTGGGTGTTGAATGGTTACAGACATTAGGTCTCATAACCATGGATTTCTATGAGTTATACATGAGTTTTCAAGAGGAGGTTCATAGCTACACTTTCAAATGAGTCACAACCAGATCTCTGAATATCATCAACTCCCACCATATGGAAAATATTCTTAAAAAAATGCATTCATTCATTGAGTCTCAAGTCCATGACATTCAATCCTTTTATATTCTTTCTCAACCCGTTCATCCGAACATGCAATTAGTCTTGGCCAAACACCAATTTATACTTGAACCTTCCCAAGGACTAACACCCTCCTAAGGTGAGAATGATAATTATATTCTTCATATACCAGTATCCTCCCACCTAGTGTATGCATGTATCACCATCCATTTCCCCCAAAAAATAAATATAAAATATAGTTCAAGAGTTGCTAACCATTGGTGTCATTCACCCTAGTACCAAACCTTATTCTTCATTGATCGTCATGGTCCTCAAGAAAGAAGTCACTTGGAACATTTTCCTTGAATTATGAGCTCTCAACAAACTATCATTCAATGATAGGTTTCCCACTCCAATCATTGATGACCTTTTGGATGAGATCAAGGGTGCTCTGTTCTTCACCAAACTCAATTTCTACTTCGACTCTCACCAAATTCCCATGAAGGAAGTGGATATTCCTAAAAAAACTATTTTTACTCATGAAGTTTGTTATGAGTCCATGGTGATGCCATTTATCCTTTGCAATGCACCTTCCACATCCCAGAGTCTCATTGGTTATTACAAAACGTTCATAAGGAACTATGGTAACATTACATCTCCCCTCATAGCCTTTCTTAAAAAAAATCTTTGATTTGGAACGATGCTACAGAGCAAGCCTCCCATGACTTCAAGAATGTTATGTATACAACGACGATACTCACTCTGCTTTACTTCACTAAGACCTTTGTCTTGGAATGTGACGCCTCAATTAAAGGAATTAGAGTAATATTGATGCAAGAGGGATGACCATTGGCTTTTACCAACAAACAAATATGTGAGAGACACTTGGGAAAATCAACTTATGAAAATCAAACAATGTTTATATTGCATGTTGTGGATATTTGGAATCCAAACCTACTCATTAAATGTTTCCAGATTAAAAATGATCACCGCAGCCTGAAATGCTTCTTATAGAAAATGATTTCTTCCCCTGAGAAATGGAAATGGGTCACCAACATGTTGGGATATGACTATGAGATAATTTATAAGAAGGGAAAGGAGAATGTGGTAGAAAATGCTCTCTCTCAGAAGTATGAAGATGAAGGGTCCATCTTTCTACTCCCCTTCATAGTAGAAGACTAGTTGAATGATGTTTTCAATGAATGGTTAATCTATCCCAAGATTGTAACTTCAAATGGAACCCCTTGCATATCAAGGATACACTTGGAAAAATGATTACCTTCACTATAAATGCCATCTTTATTTGAACAAACACTCAACATTTAAATCACATGTTTTATTTGAACTACATGCCTCTCTCACAGTAGGTCATTCCAGGTTTCATAAAGCATATGAAAGGAACACACATTCATTTTCTTGGGAAGAAATGAAGAAGGACATATGTACCTTTGTGGGAATGTTTGGCATTTTCTAAGGAAACAAGGGAGATATAGTGAAAGCTCTATGCGAACTATAACCTTTACCATTATGTATGTTCTATGGAATAACATTTCTACAGAATTCATTGTGGGGTTTTAAAAATCTAGCAATTAATCTGTAATCATGGTTGTGGTTGATCACATTTCCAAATATTCTCATTTTTGTGCTCTACAACACCCATTTACAACCTCTATGGCCACTCAAGTATTCATGGATAATGTCACTAAAATACATGATATGTTGCAATCTATAGTGATAGACCATGACCTCACTTTCACTAGCAATTTTTGGCATGATTTGTTTTGACTCCAAGGCACTCAACTAAATCTTAGCACCACATATTACCCCCAAACTGATGCTTAGACTGAAACTATCAACAAGTTCTTAGAAGCATATTTGTGTTGATATGATTTAAAGTGACAATCCTGACAGGTCCAATAGTTACATGTAGAAGAATGGTGGTATAATACAACTTATCATGCTACCGCTCAATTGAATCCCTTTGAGTTTTTATATGGACAAAATTCCCCATCAATATTGTCCTACTTACCTAGATTCTCTAAGGTGTAGGAGGTAGAAAAAACCCTCACATATTGGGCCTACATTCTCTGCACTCTCAAGGATAATATGGTAATGGATCAAAATGGGATGAAGCAATAGGGTTGATCAACATCATTTAGAATAGAATTTTGAAGAAGGGGATCAAGTGTTCATTTGTCTAAGGTATTATAGAAAAACCTCCCTCAAAGGAAACCGCCACTAGAAGCTTGCTCCCAAGTTTTATGTCCCATAGAAGGTCCTGAAATCTATTGGGCTAGTATATTATGAATTGGTACTTCCTTGCCACTCTAAAATTCATCCAATCTTTCATGTCTCATTCTTAAAGAAAGTGGTCAGATCTAATTTTTGTATTCAAACTAACCTGTGAGAACTAGATGAAGAAGGTTCCATTTGGTTGGAGCCTGAGTTCATCCTTGGAAAAGGAGATAGTCATCTCCATGAGTGCACTATGTAGGAGGTTTTGATACAATGGAAGCATGCACCACCTAAGGATTCCACATGGGAACCAGTAGAAATCCTTAAGCAACTCCCTCTTTTCCATCCTTAAGGACAATATTGCTTTATAAGGGGGAGGTCATGTTAAGGTCCTACCCTAACCCCCTTAAGTAGATAGATAGGTTTCTATGTATTGAGACCATCTCTAGTAAATAAGGCCCATGTAGTAGATATAGTATGAAAGAAACAATTTTAATAAGCCTTACTAGAAGGTTCCACCTACTAGAACATTCTTTCTCTAGAAGGTTCCTAGGAGGTAGATAAAACTATTTAAAGAAATAGAAGCAATGTAATGAGATGTCTTATGAATCATATTTTAATTGGAGTTCTACTCAACTAGAGTTTTCCCCTTCGAAGAGCCAAGCAATCATAGCTTCCATCAATAAAAGTATTTCCATTTGTCATATTTTGGTTCTCTACAATTTCTTATTGTCATTATAATATATCATTCTTACTCTAAATATAAATATAATATGTTATATTTACTCTGAATCTTTTATTTTGATAATAAAGAACACCACATTCTTTAATATCTAAAACTATAAAATTTTCAATTATATTCATCAAAACTACAAAAAAAATACTACACATCTTCCTAAATTATCCCAACCTCTACAAATCTCACATCTTCATCAATTATCCCAACCTCTACAAATCTCAAATCTCATATACTGTAAATTACTCTTTAATATCTTAAAACTATAATTTTTTTAATTATAAATAACAAAAAAAAATTACTACACATCTTCATAAATTATCCCAACCTATACGAATCTCATATACTATAAATTTTATGACATCATCATAGACATTTTCATATCACTTTTATTATAATGTTTTCTTTATCCAACCATTAAATATTTCTTAAGAAAATTGTTTGTGACATTATATTATATAGAAGACGTTAAATAATTGATACTGAGAAACTACTAACATAATATGGCAAATCATCATAATATTTGTTATGCCCCATTGCTAAGTACGTTGAGTCATTGCTAAGTACGTTGAGTCATAGACAAAATGTATATGTATTCATTAAGTTGACTACCAAAAGCATATGTGAGCAAGAGATGATAAACTATCTAAATATGTAAGATAGGACATTAAATTATATTTTGACTACCAAAATCATATGTGAGCAAGAGATGATAAACTATCTAAATATGTGATATAATAGATATGGTTTTCAACTTTATATAAGTAGGTACATTTTCCGGTTACCAAAATGATACGATTCATTTTATTATCCTCTCTCTATTTAGATATATAGTAAAATACTCATCTTCAAATTCAAGGTCCTTACTTGACTTTTATAACACTAGTAAGTATATCCTTTGTCAAGGACCTATGTTTCCTTGCTCGGATCTTGAGAAGAACTAGCTCTTTGAGGCGAATTAGCATAAGCATGTGATTTGATATTATTAGCGTCTGTTTATTGACCATGTTAGTGTGTTCTAAAAGTACATATTGTGGTGAAAAAAGAATTCATGCTACAATACGTAACATGAAGGAAGGGATGAAAGACCACCCTAACATACATTACTAAAAGAGGTAACAAAGAAGAATGGAATCACCACTTGGATTTAGGGATAAATAGAGAAACCTCAAGGAGATGAAAGGATGAAAAAGAAAGTACAACTATTAGGTTAATTAAGGTTTTATATTTTTATTGTTTTAACATATGGTTGCATATTATTAAGGTAATTATCTTAGGTTTCAAATTAGGTTTTACTATCAAATTAACAAAGGGTTCAAACAAATTAATAAGGTAGGGTTAATTTTCTAGAATTTCCTTTAATGAGATAGAAACCATAATGCTAGAAAATAGAAAGTGATGTAGGGAAGGAAATCACCCAAAATTTGATGTTGTAGGTGTTTGAGCTACTTGAGATAAATAAGAGATTTGTGAGAGGTCTCCAAGGGTGATCCACATACCAAATTATACTACATGTGTAGTTCAAGTTTTTTGCAACACGATACTTGAACCCAATGTCCAATACAATGATATATATCTATAAAAGTAAGTAAAAACTAGATCTAGTGCCATAAAATATATATCAATAACAATATTAAGTAGAGATACCTAAGTCCCCTCATATAGGATGATACCCCACTTTCCCTAGTTGTAATGGAACCTCCCTTGAGGTTGTATAGCTAAATCATCCAAGGTATGAATGGAACTATTGTTAGGATATTTATACACTTAGGATTTAGTTAAGATCAACTTGATCTAATGTGTTTTTAGGTAAAGTGTGTTTCTTTTGTATGGTTCTTTTGTGTGCAATTGTAGTTATCTAATTTGATGGTCAATATTATGTTCTAGATATAAGGTGATCCAATGGTTCATCTTCTCCTCAATACCAATGACTATTGATACATGGCTTAACACCTGATTGGTCCATGATCTCTATCTAAAGAGAATGGATGGTCATCTTTTGATGATCAATTGTGAGTGATTTATATGCTATTTTTTCCCTTTTGCATTAATATGTTGCCTCAAGTGGTTGCATTGGTTGGGTCCATGGATTGTTTCCCTCTTTGAGGGTTTTAACCATGTAATACATCGACATACTAATCTTTCATTTGTTTGTGTGAGAGTTTTCCTTAAGGTGTTCAACCTATGTGGATATATCATATTTATTAAATAAATATGTCAATGAAGGTGCCATAGGATGAACCATTCGATCCTTTGAGGTTGGAACCAAGATAATCACAAAATGTCTCTATAAAGGTGTTGGAGATGATATGTGCAAGTATCCCAAAAGAATGGAAGAGGTGGAAGAGAGTTTAGATCAATATGTATCACATTCTAAGTGTGTGCTTGCAAAGTAAGGCTTGAAAGGAAGAAAAATCTAAGAGAGTCAAAAAGTATTTACAAAAAGGAATTAAATAGTGTAAATAGGAAAGAGATTGACCTCAAGGCATAGGTGTATGTTAGGTTAGTCATTGGATGGTTTAAGTCATATAAAAAATTCATACCACATGGTTTAACTCATTATCATGGGTTTTATAAAACTATGACGTGGTTTTTTAAGCCTAAAATGTCTCTCTATTATGCATGATGTGGAACACAAATGAAATACCCTTTTTAAAATACATGGTACACTCTCTTCCAAAAGATCGAGTGTAACGTCCCCGCTATAATACCCAGCTTAATTAATGCATAATGTAGATAATGAAATGTGTCCATGGGCAAGTGATGTATACGCAAATTGTATTTCCGAATTTTAATAAATAAAATGTGATGTCAACCACTAGGGGATATCAACAGATATGGGAGATGAATTAATCCACAAGAGAGGGGAGTGTCTAAGAGAATTTCTAAGAGAGGGGTCCAAAGGAGGAATTACCCGTGTCTATTAATTCAACCAACATTCATGAATGTTATTATCATTATGTATTAAACTTCTAATTTTCCCTTGAGTATAGAAGAAGCCAATCATTGAATACATGTAAGAGGGTGGGTGTGAGAAGTCACATCCCATAGTTATTGGGAGCATGGGGTTGAAGTAAAATCAACATTAGGGAGTGTGGGATTCAAATTGCTTGGCGAAAAGAGAGGAAATTCATATGGGGAGTTACAACAGTTTTAGACAGTCATGTTTTTATGAACAACAAGCAGAGAACATGGAAGAAGAGCTTGGGAGATGAAGAAACCATGGAGGGAGAATTATAGAGAATGTTGAATAATATTTAGAGCATATTTCGAGTAGAAGACTTAAGAGCCAAATTGTCAAGCCTAAAGAGTGAAATCCTATGTGAGTTGCACTATAACAAAAAGTGATTGTTGTTGTTTTCCTAGTAGTTTTCCTAGCGGTGAGCTCCCTTGAGTTTCCTAGTAGAGAGATTCTTGGTTACTTGTGCCATAGATAACTTGATACATGAATGAGACACTTAATGGATTGAGAGAAGTGACGGGGTACATTCCTTGGGTTGGGAAGATCGAGAGGTAGAGGGCTAGTGGAAAATTGGGATAGTTGTAGAAGAATACCAATGGGTTGTGGGTTTTTTCTGAGTTGCGAGTGGACAGTGAGACACCACCCTCTTTTGTGGATTTCTAGTTCATGAAAGAACATAGTTCTCAAAGTTAACACTGTTGATCGAGCCTTAGGAGGTATTGAAATTTACCAAAGGGAGTGGGTTCCCTTAATTAAATTATTGTATTTTCCTAAGTCTATAAATAGGTTCTAGAAATTTTTAGATAAGATGAGTTTGGTTGGCATAAATTCCATGTGTCATGTAATGTAAGAAAATATCCCTTTAGAATATTTCGAGGCTTAGAAGGGATATTATAAATATGAGTTTTTATTTTCCAAGTAATTAGTTGAGGATATTTAGGAATGAGAAGTGATAGAGAAGTTTTCTTCCTTGTATATATATTGTAAGCCTTTGGGAATAAGGGAGAGAGGTAGTCGGGGCCAAGGAAGCACCCACGATGTGTAAAATTAGGTTAATCGAGAGGTAGGAGGTCTTTCTATGTTTTCAAAAATGAGTTTTATAGTTACTTAATAGAATATGTGTTTATTCCTGTTAAGCCCTTTATTTTTGAAGAGAACCTGATTTTGCAAAAAGGTCAAAGTTTTGTGGGAAAGTGCAACAACACAACTGAAGAATAGAAGAAACAAAAAGTATCTATGTCAAGAAGAAATCTAATTGAAATAATACCAACAATGAAAACATATCATATGCAATATGCATGAGTAAGAAGGAATAGCCAGAACCTTCGAGAAATGCAAAGAGAAAGCGAGAGAGTAGCAGAATCAAGAAAGGATAAAAGAGAAATAAATAAGTGGCCAAGAAAACCATACAAATTGGGAGTTATGTAATGGGAAAGGGTTGGCTATCATCATTATTATCCTTTAGAGTTGGTTGGTCAATATCATTACTGTGGTCATTGTTAGTATTTTGGTCATTGCAAATTTCATTACTTTTGTCATGGGTTGTATCGATGTTACTAGTGTTACGACTACCATCGAGTCTTTCTGCCAAGAATCATTGTAGTCTGTAATGAGTGTATGGGAATATTCATTGCTACGTAAACCAAGGTAGGAGAAATATATTAGCTGCAAACCAGTATTGATATGAATATAATAAAGAAGAAAATTATTTTGGGCCCTAAAACTTTGGTTATGATGTTTGTGATTTCTCCATTGCAGAATTATTTTTGTACTATGTTTGTTAATCATTCATTATTCATGCATGTCTTTCAATGTATGGGATTATCTTTACATTGTGCAACATAGTTTATCATATGTATCTACCAGTGTAAACTCTCAATGATATAATCTTTTCACATTTGAGTATGGAATTGCATTGGGTTGCATTAGATATGATGATGTATCCTCACTAACTCACTTTATCATACACAAGTCTCTATCGCACTTTGGGAAAGACCTCCTTCCCTTGTGAAAGGTTGAATATTCCAGTGATGCTAGACTATAGTGGTCTCCTTGTTGGAAACCTCTGAGAACCCCGGTATCCAATTTTGTTCCAACAAATGGTTCTGTTTCCGAGACCTAAATATTCCAAGTGAGTTTTTAGAAGATACAACATCACATATTTAAGTCTGACATTAAGAATTGGTGGGAGAGAAGGTGTAACAAATTTATTCTGCAAGAAGCTGCGTTATGACATAAAATTTTGAGGGTTGTGAAGAGTGTTGTGTTTTACTCAGAATCAACAAGCGAATAGTACGAGATCTTCTGGATTCGATTCCTGGAAGAGGTATTTCAGTGGCTTGACCAACTGAAATAAGAACAATAATTCAAATATTGAGTGAAAACAAGATATAATTGGATTGTTGAGTGTTTAACGTCTCTTCACCAACTAGATTATCTGATTTCTAGAGATGTGGATTTATGGGTACATACCACCTTGGAAGGATATACCATTGAATGTTTTGTTGAGAACCACAGATATTTTTCAAAAGAAGAAGTTGTATTCAAAGAAGGAGCACGAGGAAGACTGTTGTGGGAAATCCCCTTTTGGATTAAATTTTTTCTTGCGAAAGAGGGGATGTTACATGTTCTAGTTGAGATGGTAACATAAACCCATGTGCATGAGGGGCAGGTAATTCAGGTGAGGATTCATGGTATAGGTTCCAAACATTCTTGAAGTATGGGGGATCTTCAAGTGAAGAGTGCCATAGATGAATGAGCTTAGAGGAGGGATATTGTGATCGAAAAGAGGTTGCGAAAATGAGTGAGGAAGTTGATGAAGAGGCATGATCAATCACAGAAGGAGATCAACTTTGAGGGTAGCTATAGAAGAGAGTTATATAAGTTACATCAGGAGTTACAAATACATAGAAGGGTTTCCAACCAATGGATGTAGGAGAGGTTTGGAGAGAGCGGTGAAAGCTTTGGAGGAAGCAATCGAGAGGAAGGAAATTTGAAAGAAAGAATAAGGATAGGTGCCACCCCTAAATAAGAAGACTCTGCTAGAATCCCTAAAGAAGTTGTGGGAGAATCAGATCTTGTGACACCAAAAGATGTTGAATCGCATCATGAAATTGATACGATACTACATACTAATGTGACCCCCTAGGTCAAGGAATTCCATTTTGGAGGCAAAGGAACCAACCTCGAATCACCCAGTCCCTCAACACTATCTACAAATCCGGTAAACTCTGTGCTAAATTATTTAGTAGTTTATGTCATTTCTAATCCTTATAATCTAGAAAATTCAAGTACTAGTAGCGAAAGTGGGGTAAGGTCTTTAGCCATATCTCAACCAGGACCCTCAGGGTTCATTTTGATAGGCTTTCCAAGTGCTCTAATGGAAATTTAGCATGCAAGATCTCTCACCTAATACCTAGATTTTTGGGGTAAAGGGGATGAGGATGTTGAACAACACTGTTTTCTTTGTGAGGCCATATAGAGGTCTCATGGAACTCTAGATGCCAACAAACTAGTCGAGTTTCAGACCACCTTGAGAGGTAATGCTTTAAAATGGTATATTAAATCCATTGAACTAGGGAATCCTCAAGGACATGATTTCACTCTTTCTTAGGTAAAAAATAGGTTCATAACATAATTCCACTTACCAAAGTCAGAACAATAGGCTCTCTCTAAGTTTCGGGAGATCAAATAGAGATATGGTGAGTTTGCATGAGAGTATAACTAAAGATTTAAGGATGTGATAGGGAAATTGGAAAACCCCATCCATGAAGACCACCAACGAGAATGGTTTATATGTTAGGAAATGAGGAACACTTCCACGCTAAACCTAACATAGGATAGTAATAAATATTTAATCAATAAAGTAAATGACACAACAAACACACAGTACACAGAGATTTTACCCTGGAAACCCAAACAGGGAAAAACGATATTCCTTGAGCATTATGATCTATTGTTGTCTTATTCATTCAGAATAAAAGGTTGCATGTCTAACATTGTTACACAACTAAGACACAATCAACATCATACCCTCTTTCTTACACAAGAACAACCCTATAGCCAATTCGGCTTACATCTACATGACCAACAACCTCTACGATTTCATCTAAATATTGATTGATTAGATTTTACAACATTACAACACACCTTATTTATAGGCTTTACAGTAGGAAAAAACGTAAATAAAAGGCACCCAAAAATGGTTACAGATCCACATACATCATTGGCTACGAATCCCACAAATCTCAGGATTTTGTTACAGTCGACTACCAAGTCAGATTACCAGTCGAACTTCATTTGATCTTCAGTAGGTTGCCACATGCCTTCATTTTGATGTCTTGTCAGTTGAATTCTTCTAATTTACTCAGTCGATCCACCTCGACCTTCGAATTGTCATCAATGTCTTCGACTTGATCTTTACTTGATCGAACCACCCCGAACTTTGACTTGTTTTCAATTCCTTTGATTTTGTCTTTACCTGGTCGAACCACCTCGAACTTCGACTTCGACTATCAGTGAATCCAACTCGACTAGAATTTCACTATAAACAATATAATAACCCAACATTCTCCTACTTGTTGTTTTCTTTTCTAAAACCGAGGGACACCTAAACTCTTGTTCACATACCCAGGGAAGAAATTCCCATTGCCTCTCTGCACCAAGATAACTTCACAACACTCAAAAACTTGGTCAAAGAGTTTGTTATGTTTTCCAGTGTGTCTACTTTCTCCAAAAACACCTTGTTTCTTTCCACCATGTCTCTCATGAAATGGTATTGTACATTAATGTACTTAGAATTAGAATGATAAGCATGGTTCTTTTCCAGAAATATTTCACTTTGACTGTCGCAAATTATCTTCATAGCTCTCTGCTCAAACCTGATTCCTAAACAAATCCATTTTATCCATATTGATTATTTTCTTCCATCAGTGGTTGCCATGTATTTAGCTTCTGTTGTTGATAGGGATATGATCACCTATCTCTTACTCATCCAACTGATTTCTCCACCAAATAGTTTGAATATATATCCAATGGTCGACCTCCGTCGATCAAGATCTCTAGCCCAGACAGTGTCAATAAATCCATGTACATTTAATTCATTGTCACCTCCAATTTTTCCTTGATAGCATATAGCATAATATTTTGTGCCACACAAATACCTGAATACTCTCTTGGCAGTTGTCTAGTGCTCCTTCCCAGGTGTCAACATGTATATGCTCAACACTCCCACTGCATGGGAAATGTCTGGTCAAGGGTATACCATCACATACATTAGAATATAAACAAAACTTGCATAGGGAACACGTGTCATGTCCTATATTTCATCCTATCTCCTTGGACAATGTTTAGTAGTTATCATTGCTCCCACAAAAAATGGAACCTTTGCAGGTTTTCAATCCTGCATGTTGAAACATTTCAAAATTATATACTTCGTCTAGTTCAACAAGACATTTTTAGCTATTCGATCTCTATTAATCTGTGTTCCCATAATGAATTTCATCGCACCTAGATCCTTCATGTCGAACTTGGAGGATAGTTGCTTCTTCATCTCCTTTATTGCATTCATGTCGTTTCCAATCAACAACAATTCGTTGACATACAATGCTACATATATGAAACTCCCCCCATATTGAAATATCCAATGTTTTCATTCAAATTGAATTCCCTACTTATTCTTTTGTTCTTATGGACCCGATTCACTATTTTCACCCCTTCTTCCCTAGGATTACACTTTTATAACAAACTCTATAATATCTGTAAAGAATTTTCATCATTCAACAACTTCACACAAGACCCCAAAAAGTTTCTTAAGTTACTTTCTCTGAAGTTTTCTCTTTGTTGTTTTGATCAAATAATGGAGGCATGTCATACACCGGTATGCCATATACTGGATTTTCTACTGAATTCGATGCAATATTCTCTTTCAGAATCTCTTGTCTATCCTCTTTAAATATCTCTTTCTCTTTGTGCGCATCAAACTTATGTTTAGGCATTGTATTGTTCCTAACCCACTGGCACTGATCCTAATCCTTCTTTGTTGCATCTTCTCCTTTCTTGGCTCCACCTCTAGTAACTATGTTGATCTTATTCCCATACTCTTCTCTATTTTCCATAGAAATCCATTGTACATTCTGATTGTTCTGGTTTCTCTTGTCCTATATCTTTACCATAAGTGTCAGATAGTCTTTTGTCTCATGGTCTGTTGCACGAAAATACATACATGTCGCAGGTGGATGTGGACAATCTATTTCATAATGTCCAATTTTATGATAGTTATGACAAACTACTAGTCCTTGACCTCCTCCAAAACCTCTTCCTCCTCAACCTCCTCCTCTGAAGCCTCCTCTGTTTCCTTGATTATCTCTACGTGATGTATTATATTGAGGTCCCTGATTGTACTACGATTGTGCATTATTGTACTGTGGCAATGATGCACATTTTTGTCTATTGTTATATTGTGGCTACTATGCAGGTTTTCATGTTATGTGTTCATCATGCACCCTATATGTATCTCAAAATCATCACTTTCATCATCTCCAAAGTTCTACAATCCTTATCTTTGTGTCCTACTGACTTGCAAAAATTACAAAATTTACTCTTTGGCACTATCTGATACTTCTACATCATGGGACAATGATAAGGATCGTGTCCATATGTTTTAGATATCTCACACCATGGTCCTCCTGAAGATAAAGGTTTTGGCATACCCACTCATATGTATTGCGCAAATAATGGACACTCATTCTTATGATGCCCGTCAGTTCTGCATAATGTGCACCAAACATTTTCCCTTTTCTCCTTACATTTACTCTGATTTAACTAAAATGTTAAGTTGTTCTGGCATTGTCTCAACTCTTCCACAACTGGATCTATCTGATTATATTTTTTTTCATCTAACTGTAAGGTTTCTTGTAGAGCCTCATCTTGACTCTGGAATTTATGTTGCCTCAAAGGATACTTCAAGTGTGGTAATAAAGAGTTAACAAACAAATGTTTATGTTTCATATCAGTAATAGGTTACTTCAACTTACCTTTTGGTATTTTTAACTTATGGTCCACCTCCCAGACTCATTCTCCTGGTTTCTTCTTAGTCTCTATTATTTCATTCATGAACTAATCCTCTGAGCTTGGTTTCTAAAATTCATTTATTAGTTGTCTCTTCACCTCTGCTACAGTTGTAGGCACTCTCATTGGATTATTTGTTGCAAGACCCATGTACCAGTCTAATGCGCGGTCTCTGAATGTGGTTGCCAACTGCGCAACCTTTGTATATTCATTTGTAATGTACTTAGCTTCCCATATATTCTCACAGATAAACAAATTATTTTCTAGAAATTCTGACCCATATCCTCGAAATTCTAGTAACCTAATAGGTGGATCTTGTCCTTCTATTGTGAAGTTTGTTGTACTACCACCTCCGCGCGATGTATATACTTTAATGTTACTTGTTGAACTTACACTTTTGCTTGAGTTTCCACTGGACCGATGCCCTGTAAAAACTCTTCTACCACTAATCACTTGTTGGTTAACTGATTTTTCTTCTTCAGATGTATTAGTTGCACATGGGGTTGTGGGTTCCATACTAATTCGGATTTGGAATGGAGGGCCTTCTTCTACACCAAACCCCTGGCCTCTAGTTTTCCTCTCATATGTGGTGCACTGTTGATTAGGGTTGGTTGTCATTGATGTCAAGCCTTGAAGAAAGACGCATAGGACAAAGGTTTGGGTAATGGATCCAATATTGTTTGATGTAAATATGACTCATTATTATTTTTTCATTGTTGATAAGAAGTAAATATGGATAAACTCCAAAGTGGTTCCCTTATGGTGAAAGCCCTCACGAAAAGACGCTTTGTGGAGTAATAAAACCCATGATTAATTGTGGAATAATGAGATGAAGGAAAGTGAATTTGTCAGGGAAAATATCCTAGATGGATAGTGTTTTTCATGTAATTTCCGGTGGTATGTGGAACATCAAATAATTCCTCA
>ML815609.1:30600-46189 GCA_009831015.1 Picea engelmannii
GAGAGGCCAAGTTGATGACTCTTGGTGAGAGACCAAGAGGGGGAGACTCTTGGTGAGAGGCCAAGAGTAGGTGGAAATACTTGGTGGGAGACCAAGGTGGAGATCTTCGGTGTGATGTCGAGATCTAGGTGATCTTGGATAGATGGAGAGTCAGTGCCATTTATAAATCATACAGATTGAGTAGATCTATGACAGAGTCCACTTTCAGCGATCAGGGTATAGCCATACTCACCGAGCATATGCCAGGAGGCAACCATGTCCACTATAGGGATGTTATTGGTGGTGACGAGCACTTTCCTCAGTAAGAGGGAGTGTTAAGATTTGGGTACCTTGGAAAGTGGTCCCCATGTGCTTATGAGTCTCTAAGCACAAAGGGGGAAGACTATTGCCCTTGTACTTTACTTTATGATTCTAATTTCACTTTGACTTAGGAGATTTAAGTCAAAAGTGAAATATGTCACTTAAGTCATAAAGTGACAATTAATTCACAATGTGGGTGAATTAATAGACATAAAGCAACTAAGGAAAGTGGGTTTCCTTAGTGAGATTTTTGGATGAGATCTCACCCATTGATTAGACTTGGCTAAATCTAATCTAGGCCATTGATCTTTTAGGGTTGGCTCAAGGAGGCTAAAGAGAGGGTAAAGTGAGTTTTAGAGACTCATTCTTCACTTGTGTGTTTTGGAGAAGAGAAGAGGGGCGCATTTCTTGAGGAGAAGGAGGGCACACTTCATGAGGGTTTGAGAGAAACCCTTGAGAGCTTGAGGAGAAGCTCTTGGTTGCTTGGAGCTTGCATGGAGAGTATTTCCATGGAGTCTTATCCTTCATTCTTGAGAGGGAGCATATTACATGGAGGAGGGGCACATCTAGGAGAGGAGGGCGCATTTATTATCCTTCATTTGCTCATCAGGAGAGGAGGACTTGTCACCCTTAGATGAGGTCTGATGCATAGGGAGAGGAGAGCTAGGGCGCTTGCTTCTGTGGAGAGAGACATTCAGTTTCTGGCTCAGTTTATTTATGGTGATCATTTCTGCTAGGAGGAGGGCGCACCTATGAAGAGGACTGGCAACTACCTGGTAGCAAATCTGCTTGAAGGATTCGAGCTCTGACAGTTTCAGTGGAGAGGCAGCACAGGAGAGGACATTCCTGTGGAGGGATTTCTTCATTGGGTTACAGATGAGCTAGGGCGCTTCAGTTCAGTGCAGAGGGCAACAAAGGGAGAGGGCGCACCACAATTTGGGCACTTCTTTCTCTGGTTCTTGTGGCAAGGCTCATGAGGAGATTGCTATGTATACAGGTTCCATTGTATTTCATTACTTGTTGTATCTGTTGCTTTGATCATCATTATATAGACATATATCCCAAACTGGTTTTCCCCGGGGGGGTTTTATCCAAGGTCATGTTGACCAAAAATACCTGTGTACAAAAATGCATGTGTTAGTCTCTTAGATCTGTTCATTTTCAGTTCTAAATATCTTTAGGTGTGTTGTACTTATTTTAGTATGCATGTGCTAACTTCAAGTTACTAAAACTACATGCTAGAGCACCTAAAATTGGAAGTGCAACCGTAACAAATCAGCAAGAAGTTCTTGGACTGTTGGCTGTCCTAAAACAGCAGCAAACATTATCATAATAGTTGAAACTTAGAATCAATCTGTGGTCAAAGACAGACCCAGTTGACAAGCTTGATAGGACCTGAAAATCTTCACTTATGATGGAGGCAAATACGTTAACAACAAATTTACAATTCAATGCACTACACAAGGCATTCAAATGCAACATACTATTCCATATACACCATAGCAAAATGGTGTTGTTGAGAGAAACAATTGAACCTTAAAAGAAATGGCAAATTGTATGATTCAATCTAAGCAATTAAGTCCTCATTTTTGGGTAGAAGCCATTAATTGTGTCAATTACATAGTAAATCGCACTCCCACAAAGGCTTTAAAAAATATAACACTAGAAGAAGCATGGAGTAAAATTAAACCAGACATAAGCCACTTCCATGTGTTTGGTAGTAAAGCATGGGCTCACATCTCTGATGAGAAAAGGAAAACATTACAACCTAAAAGTGATAAGTGCATTTTGTTGGATACTCTAAAGATGTAAAAGGTTATAGACTTCTTCAGCCTCATTTCAATTAAATTATTTTTAGGAGAGATGTTAAGTTTGAGGAAAATCTCTCGACCTGCAAGCCTGATTTGACATATGTGCCATCTTTAGCTTGTGAGCCATCTTCGACGTCTGTGCCATATTCTCTTCCCAACATTTATGACCTTATTCTGGTTTCTACTCCAATTGGGTACAATGAACATGAACCTGCACTAGCACCACTACTTCCCAGATGGGTCCATACAAGACGAGAAGCAATTAGTGATATGATAGGGATTCTAGTTCTTAGTTTCAGCATAAGTATATTGAGCATATGTATTTCTCATTATTATTCAAGTGGGAAATTATTATTGAGTTCAAGAGTGACGAATCTTTTTGGTTTCCTATTCTCATGGAGTAGTTGAGATCATTTCTCCAACTATCCATATTATTGTGCTTAGTTGCTAGCTCTTAAGATCGAGTGAACATTTCTCTCCTAAATTTGTTGAGTTACTTTTTTTATGTAAAGCTATGTAAGATATTGTGTGGCTTAATAAAATTAAATCTGGGACTTTATTTCGCACTTCGGTGTAGAACTTTGTTCATGAGTGGGATTTCCCACATCATTGGAAAATCCTACATCATTGATATCAGAGTATTTATGATCCTCTTGGGATTAGGGTTTATCACTCCTCCATTTCTCTATTTTGTTTGCTTGATTCAAACTTGGAGATTGTTTTATTTCCTCCCAGTTGAGGTTGTATGTGCTCCACACCCCTGGATGTCTCTCGCTGACAATGACCATTCCCTCCATGTTGCATTGTCCTTGATTCTAAACCGCCATTTCCTTTATAAGAGTGTGCACCAATGATTTTTCTATTCCACTTGAAATCCTATCCTTCAATGCATACTACCTTCCACCGAGAAGGAACTGGACCGATCTTGCCTGTTATCCCCATTTTGTGGATAACTAAGGAGATGATGTCTCAAGGCCCTCAGATTGCAGATATGGAGTGTCAAAAGACTACATGACCAGCAGTCCCCTTTGCACAGATGGAAAACCCACTCACCACCACAGATGGTCACAGGTTTACAGATGGTATCCACCACACCAGTTGACTTCCGAAAGGCAGTGGGCCTTGCTCCATGAGGTACAAGTTAGTATTATGGTAGGCATCATTTCAATATTTAATCCATTTGATTATGTTGTATCTTAGATTGCTCTAGATTTCATGATATGTGCTTGGACATTATGCCTTTTTCCTTGCTTCACCTTGGTGGTTGACATTGTGTCCTAAGTTTGTTCCTCTCAAAAAATTTGGATAGCCATATATTAATAATCATTGCATGATGTTTGGCAAAGGTATGTTCAATCATGATGTCCTGTAACTACTTGGATCTAAACTATCACCTAATTTAAAACTTGGTGGATGATGTGTAGTGACCACGATGGGGGGAGGAATTCGAGTTGGAATCCCTTGTCATTAGCAACTTTGTTCGAACTCAAAACCCAAATGCCTCTTGTTATCGCACAAGTTGTAGGTTGGAGAAAGCCCAACCCAACCACCAAAATGGCAACATCTAAGGGACGCTATACCCAATGTCACCTCGATATAAGTCCTGCACTTCGAGGGTGACTAGATCACTCTAGGGAGGCGATCCCGGTGACCCTAGGGGGATTTAAATGGATGGAAGGGAAAGAAGAGAAGTATCCCCCTAAAAGTCAATGATGGAAGAGGAAAGATGGCTTTGATGACTCGTCTCCGGGTGATTTCAGGTTGCCAAACCTTTGGATGCCTGCAAAGGGTATTTGTACCTGCCCGAGACACAAGAAAAGCCACACATGCATATAGTAATGTTAGGTGGACAAGCAAGTTAAGCTTGCTATCCCTAATTGAATAAGCATGAGACAAGCTAGTAAAAAACTAGTTTAGCTCAACAATGATAGAACAAGACTTTAGCACAAAAAGCAAGGCTGTCATAAAAAGCTAACTGCAGTGATATTTATCAGCCTTATGGCTGTAACAAACTTGTTATTGCAGCAAGAGATTTAACCACTAAAACTTGCTCAAAACTTGCCAAAAGATGAATTGTACTTAGTAGATTATGTGGGCAGATTTTAAGCAATTTTCAATGGTTAAATTAGGAGTTATTGAAGAGTTTGGTTAGGGTTTTCTACAGCCCTAATGGCTGTAGGTTAAATTTGTAACAGCAGCAAGAAATATTTGGATATATGAAACGCCCTAGTGGCTCAAGCAAGCATTTATAGCATAGATTTGATTCCACTAGGAACAACTTCAAAATCATGAAATTTCACACTTCCCAAAGCATCAATTTTATATCTCCAATGCAACAAGTGATGATTAGTGCCTTTAATGATTGGGTTAATGGACTCAAGAAAAGAAAGAGCTAAAGGTACTACCTCCTTGAGGGTGTAAATCCTCTTACTCCCCAAGGCAAGTATCTCTAGCTAGGGTTTAGACTAAGAGGGTGTATGCACTTATACTTCTCTTAGTAAACCCTTATTAAATCAACAATACTTAAGCATAAAATGATGGAGGCTAAGGTGGGGGTGTATGCCCTTATACTTCCCACCTAGCTCTAGCRAAATAACCTTGTCTTGAATAACAAATGATAGCACAAAGTAAAAGCCTTACCAATTCAAAGAAAAATGCTAAGACAAACCACCACAATAGCAAAAGAAGAGCCTTCCAAGGCTAGCGCATCACTTCCACCAACCAATAACCAAGAGAGTAGCCATACACAAGAGAACAAGAGAGAAAATAGCCAAAGATAGCGAAAATTTCAGTCCAAGTATCCTCTCACAAGAGGAGAGTTATGATTTAAAATGAGATCTTATGATCTCTATTTATACAAAATGTCACTAACATAGTTTGTCCACATAATTTTAGGGTAAACCACGAGACTAGGGGTCAACAATGATAATCTTGCCACTTTACAAAGATAATATTAAACAATTCACTTAAAATTTGTTTTTACACAAAAAGAAACCCTAACTTAAGGTGACGTCGCCCCTTTAGGGGACGTTTTGACACTACGAGCAAGTCATTGGTGTTGGAGAAGTGTAGTTAGGCTTCCCAAAGCCACGTGCCAATCATCTAGGTCATTTCTTCATGGTCAAAGCTTCATTCTCCTTAAAACATCCTTGTGTCAATGAATAATAACTTCACCACCAAACCCTAACCCTCCTAGATGACGTCGTGCCTCCAAAGGTGATGTTTTGCCTCTCCTAGGCAAAACATTTGGCATGTGAGGGCTAGGTCATGTCGTCCACAATGTCTTCCAGCCCTCCGAAGGTATGTCTCTCTCATCCAACATGGGGGCCCTTGGCATCCAACCTGTGGGCTTCAAGCCCCATGGAAGCCCAAGCTAGGCTTCTTCCTCCAAAATTGTCCACCAACTAGGTCCTGAAAGACAAATAAGCACGCCCTCCAAGGATCTCAAGTCAAAATATCATGATGAGTAAATCAAATCAATAAATGAGCCACCTAAGCATGTGCATCAAAGATTACCCTGTCAAACAAGTAAGTGTTCAAAGACATTATGCGACTTGCCAAGCTTGGGTATGGGAGGGTTGATGAGGTGTCCTATTGGGTAGATCTTTCCTAGGTCAAAGAGTGTTTCCCAAGTGATCCCTCTCTAAGCCAAGTGGATGAAGTGGTTAAGGATCAAGACTCAATGGACATGGGGTTCATGACATATAAAGGGTTGTAGTGTCTCATTCATGGGTGCCTTTGTAGAGGGTGTGTGGCACCTTCATTTGCAATGCAATTTTTCCAAGCCCATCGTTTTGCCATTCTTTGTTTCTTTCATGTTTTAAGGACGAGTTGAAGGCCATTGTCCTGGCATGGTGTCCAGATAATGATAGTGTCATTCACAAGTAACTTGCGGAAATGAGAAGGTTGGATCGTGATTCATGATGAGACCCCCCTTCTCCCAATTGTGCAACTGAGAGCCACTACCCTGGCTTGGTGGCCAGATCATGGTAATGTCATACCGTTAAGCACCCATGATCTTGATAGTTCGGCTCGTGATGAGACCTCTTATCCCCCAACTAACCCCCTAAGCATTCTAGCTTGTATTCTTGTGGGTCCCCCTTTTCATACAGATATGTGTTTCATTGCTTTCTTGGGGGATCCCTGGGCGAAGCATCTGGAAGGTTTATATATAGGCTTTTATCTTTTACCCAACAACAATCCCTATGGGCCTTCAGCCCCTTCTTCCCATAGAATGAGGGACAACTCCTTCTTAGGGAAATACACCCTAAAATCCCAAGAGATAAGGAAATGGGCGGTTTAAGTGATGAAAAGTGGTAAGTATGCTCGGGAACGGTACGATGGCTCTTCAAGGGAGTTCCTAGTAGCAAACCCATTCCCAAGGAAGACCACTTACTAGGGCACAATGTCAACCACCAAGGTGAAACAGGGAAAAAGGCATAATGTCCAAGCATATGTCATGAAATCTAAAGCAATCTAAGATACAACATACTCAAATGCCTCAAATATTGAAATGACACTCACCATAATAACTGACTTGTACCTCATGGAGCAAGGCCTAGTGCCTCTCGGAAGCCAGCTGGTGTGGTGGATGCCATCTGAAAATCTCTGACCTTTGTGGTGGTGAGAAGGGTCTCCATCTATGCAAATGGATATTGTTGGTCATGTAGTCTCTCGACACTCCATATATGCAACCTAGGGGCCTCGAGACATAATCTCCTTAATTATCCCACAAAATGGGGATAACACCTCTCTCAATTTTTGTTGAGGAAAATAAGTAGAAAGATTTGGGGGGGGAGGGGCAAGGATAAGTGCTTGAGTTGGAAGTCATAGAGGGAAGTAACATGTGAAACCCAAGACTGGTAGTCAATGTTAGATGAAAAGAGAATCTTCTTAAGGAGGAGGGTATGCCAAAAATCTCTGGAGAGGTGCGAAGGGATGAGAGGAGCTTGTGTCTTCTTGAAGCAGGAAAACTTTGTTCCTTACGTTGAAGGAGACAACAAAATTCCCCTCTTGCAAATCGGTTTGTGAAAGGGTCACAAGTAAGGACAAACTAGAGATATTTACGCATAACCCTACATTCTTCATCAAAAACATAATTCATGGGGCAATTACCTCAAGAGTGGATGAGCATCTTGTGGTAGATGGTATGCAAGTAAGAGTCTCAAGCATCTTCCCACATGGCATTGGAAAGTGAGTCATATTTGGCCTTAATTCTTTTAAGGGAAGAAAAGAGGACCAAAAGAGGAATGAGTTGGGAAAGATGGAAGCTATAGGGATCCCCGTATTCAATTTCAAAGTGAATCAAGGTGCTTGTGTTCTCGAGCAAGCTAGGGGAGAGATGGGGAGGAAGGAGGGGGAATCTTATAGAGTGGAGGCCAAGAAGGCACCTTCAGTGATGGGAAGCAAAGGGGAGACAGAGTGATCCTTGATCTAAGGTACCAAAGCTTGGTTTTCCAAGACATAGTCCATAACATTGGCCCCACAACTATGAGAAAAGCAAGTATATATGCCTAAGCCTAAGTAACATGGAAGCCAATTAAGAATGATCAGATCATGTTGTTCACTAAACTAGAGAAGGTGTCTCAAATAGGTCATGACGGGGATAGAAACAGCAACTAATCTTCTCTGAACACCAATGGTAATTGGATCCACCTATTGGAAGCAAAGGGAATCCTCCACCAAGTCATGTATCAATGTCTATAGAGATATGGTGTGAGCATTGAAATCACCCAAAAGAATGGCATCACCCTATGAGGAAAACTAAGAGACCTCAGGATAAAAGTCAAAAAGGGGGTTGTCATCTGGATGGAGAATGAAACTCAAGAGGTAAAGGGCATCATCCACGTGTCATCAATTGGTGTTTGTAGAGCTCCAATGTGAGCATTGAAATCACCCAAAAGAATGACATCACCATGTGAGGAAAAATGAGAGACCTTAGGGTAAAAGTCAAGAAAGGGGCTTGTTATAGTGCAAGTTGTAGGTTGGGCAAAGCCCGACCCAACCACGAAACAAAGTGCTACAACTTGGGAATCCTACACCCAACGTCACCTCGATGTAGGTCCCGCACTTCAAGGATGACTAGGTCACTCTAGGGAGGCAATCTCGGCGACCCTAGGTGGAAAGAAAAGGATGAAGGGAAGTGTAAGGATAAGTCCCCCTGAAAGTCAAGTGATGGAATAATAGATTGGCTGAAAATGGTAAGTGAAGAGAGGTAAATGGATACCAAATGAAGAGATAGTTGTCGGTGCACCTGTACCTGCCCGAAACACAATAAAAGACACCTTGCAATTCTATGTGTTAGTATGGATCAGCAAGTTAAGCTTGTTGTCCCTAATTTGCAGCAGTGGATGACAGTTTATATCAGCGAATAAAGTATCCAAATCAGCATATAAAGCACAAGAACAATTGGCAATATCATCAATGAATTTAGTAATCAATTATGACTTGAGCATAGCACTTTAAGACTAAATAAAGCAAGTTGTTATAAAATGATTTTCTGCAGTAAATTATCAGCCTTATGGCTGTAGCATTCAATGACATGCAGCAGCTAAATCAACCATAGAAAAATCCCCAAAACTAGTTTAAACAGTGCACCCTAGTTAGTGGAATTAGTGGCTAAAAAATGGAGGAAAGTTAGGGGCTAGTTAGTGAGATATTAGTACCTAGGGTTAGTGATTTCTGCAGCCTAATGGCTGTAGAAAACAAGTTAGTACAGCAATGAGAAATTATGGAAGAAAAGGGATGCCCTAAGGGAAGAAAAACCCCCAAGGCATCAAGATCATTATCCAAAAGAGAAAACTTGTAAAGGTTGAAATTTCACATTTGTCGAGGCAAATGTTTGTATCTCCAATGCAAATTAAAAATATGATTAGTGCCTTACTATTGGGTTTATGGGGTCAATGAAAAAAGATGGCTTGGCTAAGCACTTGGGGGTGTACGCCCTTGTACTTCCCAAGTGTAGCTAAGTCAATCTAGGAAAATGCCAAGAGGGTGTACGTCCTTGTACTTCTCTTGGCACAACCTTGAAAAATGTATTTGACCTTGAGAAGCAAAACTTGGATTGAAATGTTTGATCCACAAATCCCTATAGGTGTAAGCCCTTTTACTTCCTAGGGTTTGCAAAACAAACCAAGATGACCTTGGAGGGTGTACGCTCTTGTAGTTTTCCAAGACAACTTGTAAAAAATGACCTTTCTTAAGCAAGAGAACAAACCTTGGGGAGGGTGTATGCCCTTATACTCCTTCAAGGGTTATAACCGACAATAATTATGGAAAAAAGCAAGACAAAAGACAATAAATGCAGATTTTCCCTTACCAATTCCACAACAAAGCTAGATCAAACCCTAATCTTCCAAGTTAAGTCCATCCACATGCATAAGAAAGAGACTCCAAGCATCGTGCATCACTTTTCAACATCAATAGCAAAGATAAACCATAACAATTGCACAAGAGATAGAAAGAGCCAAGAGGGCCGAAAATTTCAGTTAAGTATCCTTCTCCACAAGGGAGAGCTATGTTTAAAATGTGATCTTATGATCTCTATTTATACTAAATGTAGCTAACATAGTTTGTCCACAAATTAAGGAGTAAAACACAAGGTTAGGGGTCAACAACCCTAATCTTGCCCGCTTAACAAAGTAATATTAAACAATTCACTTAAAATTTCACGGTTTGCACAAATAAAACCATAATTTAGGAGGATGTCACCCCTTTAGGGGACGTTTTGCCACTTTGAGGAAGTCGTTGGTGTTGGAGAAGCATGGATAGGCCTCCAAAGGCCACATGTCAAGCATCTAATCACTCTCATCATGGTGAAGAACCCTCTCCTCCTCAAACATCCATGTGTCAAAGAGTGGCACCTCACCACCATGCCCTAGCCCCTAAGATCATGATGTTAAGCGCAAGAGTGGGATGTTTTGCCCCTCCTAGGAAAATCCTTTGGCAAGCAAGGGGTGGGCTAGATTGTCCAAGTCATCATCAAGGTCGTCCAAGTCTGATCTCTCTCATCTGGCATGCGGGCCCCTAGCATCCAACCTGTGGGCTTGTAACCCCATGGAAACCCAAGCTAGGCTTGTTCTCCCAAAATTGCCCACCAACTAGGTCCTGCAAAGACAAATAAACACGCCCTCCAAGGTTCTCAAGTCATAACATCATGATAAGTGAATCCAATCAATAAATAAGCCATCCAAGCATGTGCATCGAAGATCACTATATAAAACAATTAACAACTCAAAGACACTATGCGACTTGTCAAGCTTAAATATGGGAGGGTTGACGAGGTGTCCTATTGGGTAAGTCTTTCCCTAGGTCAAGGAGACCTTCCAAGATATCCCTCTTTAAGCCATGTAAAGTGGATGAAGTGGTAGGGGTCAAGACTCAATGGGCATAGGGCTCATGACATACAAGGGGTCGTAGTGTCTCATTCATGGGTGCCTTTGTAGAGGGTGCGTAGTACCTTCGTCCGCAATGCACTTTTTCCAAGCCCATTAATTGCCTTTTATCTTTCTTTCTTTATTTTCTTTCAATATAGCATAAGGAGAGTTTGAAGGTCACTAACTTGGCGTGGTGACAAGGTGGTGGCAATGTCACCCACAAACACCTAATGAAAATGAGAAGGTTGGCTCGTGATGAGACCCCCTTTCTCTCAACCATGCAACTGAGAGCCATTGCCCTGCTTTGGTGACCAGATAGTGACAATGTCATACCACTAGATATCCATGGACATGATAGGTGGCTCGTGATGAGACCTCTTATCCTTCAATTAACCTTTTAAGCATTCTTTATTATATTGTGGGTCCCCTTTATTTAAAGATAAGCGTTTCATTGTTTTCTTGGGTGATCCCTGGGCGAAGCATCTGGAAGGCTTTTATCTTTTACCCAACACCAACCCCTCTGGGCCTTTAGCCCCTTCTTCCCATAGAATGAGGGACAACCCCTTCTTGGGTCAATATACCCTAAAATCCCAAGAGATAAGGAAATGGAAGGGAATAATGATGGAAAGTGGTAAGTATGGTCAGGAACGGTACGATGGCTCATTAAGGGAGTTCCCAATAGCAAACCCATCCCCAAGAAAAACCACTTATTAGGGCACAATGTCAACCACCAAGGTGAAGCAGGGCAAAAGGCATAATGTCCAAGCACATATCATGAAATCTAGAGCAATCTAAGATACAACATAATCAAATGGCTTGAATATTGAAATCATGCTCACCATAATACTGACTTGTACCTCATGGAGCAAGGCCCACAACCTTCCGGAAGCCAGCTGGTGTGGTGGATGCCATCTGCAAACTTGTGACCATCTGTGGCGGTGAGTGCGTTTTCCATCTATGCAAAGGGTATTTTTGGTCATGTAGTCTCTTGGCACTCCATATCTGCAACCTGAGGGTCTCAAGACATCATCTCCTTAGTTATCCACAAAATGGGGATAACAAGGCTACCATTGGAATGGAGAAAAAACTCAACGATGCAGGTGGGAAGTAGCATATGGCAATGAAAACATCCCAAAGACATGGGATTGTGCCTTGTCGAATCTGGCCCCACATGAACATCAAATGTATGTCACAAGCCACCATTGACACTCTAGACCAGAAACAGTGGCCAATGAGACAAGTGACACAAATGGAATCCCAAACCCCCTAGATCTCCATGTCTCATCTCTAAAAGTTAACACCCGGTGGTACCCTATAATGGGTGGTAGGGTCCTATTGTGATGTTCGTGTGTTTGGTTGAGGAAAATGAGGTCTTGTGAGGAAAGTACGTCCCCATAAGTCCAAAGGGAAGACCATGTGGATCCATTGCAATTTCAATATGCAATAGAAATAGTGGTTGCCTCCCCCAAACCTATTGCAACCATCACTTCGTAGACCACAGCCATGACCAACCTGGAGGTGGAGAGTCCCATATAACAACCCAAATACTACAGATGAGAGTTGAAACCTTTTAAAAGAAAAGGTTCAAGAAAAGGGTTGAAACCTATGTTGCGGAGGAGCGCCCCTACCCCTCTCAATCCCGCTCAAGAATCGCGTTCCGAACAGGAGCGTTCAAGAGAAAAATTTGGGAGCGCACTTCCTCTCTCAAATTTGCGCTCCCTGGTTTTGCAGGGAGCGTCCAGGGAGGGAACGCTCCCTGAGGAGGGAGCGCACGATCCCTCCTCAGGGAGTGTTCACTTCTTGGACGCTCCCTTAGCGCTCTCACTATTAAAAATGCTCTTTCCCGCGCACATCAGAAAGCCTTAGGGAGCCTTTTTTTTTGTTTTTTAAGAGAAATGAGGGAAGGGAAAGGTAACCTAGGGTTGGGTAAGTGGTTTAAACATGCATTCACTCATTTTTCTCTAATTCTATTTCTCATTTCATTCACTTCACTCATCTTTGCTAAGAGGGTTTTGACTTTGAGAGTGTTCTTGCAACTTGCTAGTTCTTGAGGAGATTGAAGGAGATTGAAGGGAGATTGAAGAGCTTGGAAGGAATATTGAAGGCTCCCATAGGGAGATTGGAGAATTTGGAAGAGAGATTGGAGAGTTTGTAAGGGAGATTTTCATTGAACTTTTAAGGCTGCCATTTGTGAGAGCTTGGAGGGAGATTGAAGGCTACCACAGTCATATTCAACCACCATTGGAGAGCTACAGAGGTAGGCTCTTAAGCCCATTTTTCTTTCTTGTTTTGTTTTAAAAAAAAATGCATGTGTTGTAAGCTAATATATTATGGCATATGCTATGAAGAATATTTGAATGTTTTCTTCTCCTACTCTTTCCCATTTCTCCTCCATCATTCTATTGTAGGTAGCAAGTTATTATCAAGGTTCAACATTCAGGATGTTGATGTCAATGTTGTATGCCATTTTGGTTCCATTTTTTGTTATAATCATGGTGGTGGGAAGTTCACATTGAAATACCCATGATAATGAGAATGAAATAGAAGTGGACAACACATACTAAGGAGAGGAAGAAGGAATGGAAGGGGATGAAGACAATGAAAATGACAGTTATGATCATGATCCCCAAAAAGTTAAAGAGAGGAACACACCTCTGTGGAAGTATGTCACAAAGCTTAGTGGAGGGAAAGGGGGTGGAACAGGAAAATTTATATGCCACCATTGTCATACAAAATACACAGGTTCCTATACCCGTGTGAGGAAGCACCTATGTGGGAATATGTATTGGAATGAAGGTAAGAATATAGGAATCAAAGCCTGTGTGAGAGTGGATCCTAAAGATAGACTCAAATACCAAAGGGAAGAGGGGGTAGCAAAAAAACAAAGGTTGAACATGAGAATACACAAAGAATGTTCATTAGTCGAGCTACATCCGCCCATGGTAGTGCATTCTCGCCTTCGTCTTCACGTAGAATACTATCAGATTTTCTTGACCAAGGTTGTAGAGATGATGTGGATGCAAAAATTTTCAGGTTTCTCTATGCATGTTGTATACCATTCAATGTTCTTCGCTCACCATATTGGCATGAAATGGTCCAAGCCATCAATGGGGACCCTAAAGGATATAGGAGCCCTGGGTATGACAAAGCTAGAACCTTGGGACTTGACAGGGAAAGAGCCAAAATCCAAGGTGCTCTAGGGAAATTTACAAATGATTGGAACAGGCATGAGGTATCAATTGTATCTGATGGTTGGAGAAATGTGAAAGGTAGGTCATTGATAAATATTATTGGTGTGTCTGCTAGTGCCATCTTCCTTTCAACCCATGACTACTCATATCGCTACAAGACAGGTATTAATATTGTAGATGCCTTGCTTAAAACCATTCAAGAGATTGGGCCCTACACTGTCATTCAATTCATCACTGATAATGTTGCTAATTGTAAGGCAGCAGGAGCAATCATTGAAGATAGGTACCCCAATATATTTTGGCCGGGGTGTTTGGTTCACACAATGAACATTTTGATGCATGATATCAATAAAATGAAGGACCATGATTATAGATGGATTGGTGCTTTATACAAGAGAGGGAAGAAGATGATAATATTTATTACCAATCATAGCATGGCCCACTTCATTTTTCGCAATCACTCCAAGTTGGAGTTACTAAAGATTGCAAAGACCATATTTGCTATAGCTATTATATCACCTTTAGGCACCTGTTGAAGGTAAGAGAGGCAATGGCTAGTATGGCCTCGAGTGATTCATGGCAGGATCTAAAAGACATGGTTACATCCACATCTAAGAGAAGTGACTTTCACAGGGTGGAGGACACAGTTCTTGATGGCCATTTTTCGCAACAGGCTCGGTATATTGTGCAGTTCACCAAACCCATTTATAGTATGATTTGGTTTGCAGATACAAATCAACCGGTGATTGGAGAGGTGTATGAGCAGATGGAATCATGCTAGACCAAATCAAGGACATTGTTCAGCCGAGGGATTTGATCTTGTATGATCATATCCATAAACATGTGGTCAAAAGGTGGGATAATTTGAATGTTCCACTCCATGCCCTGGCATATGTCCTTACCCCAAAATATTATTCTTCATCTTGGTTGGCCCTGTTGAAATAATGTAACTGCGAAGAGCATTCTTATTATTATTGGATTAAATCCCCATTGTGGATTAATCATGTCATTATTATTATTGGATTAAGTCCCCATTGTGGATTAATCATGTCATTATTATTATTGTTGTTATTGGATTAATCCCCATTGAGGATTAATCATGTCGGTAATTGTATAAGGACCAAATCCCCTTTTGCGGATTGGTCATCGAACAATTACAAAGTGCTGAATAAGAAGTCGGCCCCGACAGTTATAATGGAAGGCCCAGAATTAATTAAAGGTGGGTTTACCCACCCAGAGTGAGAGGTCGACCCTGCCAGATGGTGACTCTTCACACGTGCCAGATTGATATAAATAAGAGGCTAGCGCCTCACTTCTAGGACACACTTCACTTGCTCATTATCTTATGAGGCAAGCAACAATTGGAAGTTGGAGAGAGGAGAAGAAGGGTGGCGCATCTCTTGGGAAGGACTTTCTGTATTAGTTTGAGTTATCTCTTGAACATTGTATAAGCCATTTATGATAAGGAAGTTTTTGCTGGGTTTTCTTCCCCTAGAGGGTTTCCCAGGATAAATGTTGTGTCTCTTGTGAATGTGTATTTCTCAGTGATCTTGTTCTTATTATGCTCTTATCTTATGAAATGCAAAGAACTATGATAATGGCATAAACATTAACATGGAATCAGAGCCAACCTGAAGAAAGCACAATTTGCAAGAGGAAAAACGTCACTGTTATCGTACCCCAAAATTAGGGTTTTGCAAAAGTGAGTATTTTCAGCTCCCTAACATCCTAGAAAGTTGCGCCCTCCCCCAAGGATCATTTTGGCACTCAGAGCGCACCTTTTCAGTGGCTAGATCTCCCGGAAAGTGAAACCCTAGTTTCACAAAGTACCAGAAAACCAGAGTACCAAAAGTACCAGAAGTACCAGAAAACAAGAAGCACCAGTCCAGAAATCCGCAAATCAGATTTGAAG
>ML815610.1:6751-26518 GCA_009831015.1 Picea engelmannii
AGTATTGTGCCTTATGAACTACCCAGTTAGAGCTCCCTTGACTCTTATTATTTAAGCATATAGGGGCTTTCGCAGTGCAAGATATTAGATATTATTTTCGGGATTAACTGCGTAGTGTAAGTCATTAATCTATGACCCATATTTTTTTATATTTAATATTCAAAATATTTATTTTATGATTAGTGAAAAACAATGAAGTAACAATTTATTCTGCTTAGATGTAAAATGGTTTGAAAAAAAATAATTATATTTTATTTTATTTTTTTAATTTTTTAAATGTTATCACATATAGTAAGAGCTATCTTTTATTGGATAATGAAGTTCAAATCAAATTCATTTTACTATTTAAAGTTTAAATTAGTTTAAATTAAATATATTAAATGAAAGTTCAAATCAAATTCATTTAAATATTTAAAGTTTAAATTAAATAGTTTAAAATTTCATTATATTACATAAATAAAGTTAAAATCAAATTCATTTTACTATTTAAATTAAATATTAATTATTTAGAATTTAAATTAAATAATTTAAAATTTTATTATATTACGTAAACAAACTTCAAATCAAATTCATTTGACTATTTAAAATTTAAATTAAATATTTCTCGACAACTTTTTGAAAAAATATTTTCTTTTACCAATATAAAAGTACATTGGTAAATCCTTTAAAAATCTAGTGATATCATTTTCGGATATATGAAATATGTTAAAATTTTCATCGATAAAAAATCAAATCGAATCACCACATTATAAGGTTCGTACGATGAGCTATGAGCAATTCTTACTATCAACCATGACCACCTGTGTTATTAACATTTCAACATCTTCTAGCGAACACAACTCGTTATGCTGTGTTTGCTAGGAGATGTTAACACCCACAAAAAAAAAGCGAACACAGCTAGTTACGCTGAGTTCGCTAGGAGATGTTAACACCCACAAACAAAGCGAACACAGCTCGTTACGCTGCCATTGGCTTTGGGCTAGTGATGGATTATAGGGGAGCTTATTATGTTGTTGATGATGAAAAGAGTTTCATTAATTTGTAAAAAATTGGTGAATGGAAGAATCAGAATCAGCACTAGAAAGTTCATGTCCCTATGCCATGGAAGTATAGGATTCATGTCTCTGCATCATCTTTTTTCAAAGTTAAAAGTGTAACGTTGTGGAAAGGATTCAACATGTTAACCTGGATTCGTAAAATGCCGTTGGATTCTTCTATCTTTGTTCAAAGTTAAAAGTGTAAAGTTGTGAAAAGGATTCAACATGTTAACCTGGATTCGTAAAATGCCATTGGATTCTTCTAACTCTCATAGTTATTCTCCAAAACCTAATGACGGCAATCGCACTCCTCGGAGCACGACCACTCTCCTCAGGACCTTCTTTCCCTTCGGCCCGAAGAACTCAACAGTTCTTCTATTCCCCTATCGGGAAATCTGCACCCCACAGGTTCTCTTCTTTCTCACGTGATCCCCCTTCTTAACTTATTGGAGGATCGGAACTCGTGCCTTCGCAAGTTCTCGGTTGATCACAGGGCTCTCGAATCTCTGAGACCCGATATGTCAGTCAACACTGACTTCTCTTTTCCCTATCGGGGCTTCGTTCTATCGTGGTTTCGCTACTCGCGATCCCAACCACTGGTTTCTCCAACTTCCGATACCCGATGCGCCGAACGCCGATACGACCTTATCGCGCTTTCGTGACCTCGCGCCCTCGCAACTCGCGATCTCAGCCACTGGGTTCTCCAACTTTCAAGTCCTAATGTGACGAGACTCCGATACACGTGTGAACTATCTCTTCAACTCCCCGTCACTTCTATTGGGGCATCGGACCTCATGTGATCGCGAATCTGGCGCCAACCTCTCGGCGTTTCTCACTGCGAGACCCCGATGACTTACGTCACCTGTGTTCCACTCACTCCTAGGCTCCACACACTATTGTGACTTCCCGAGATATCGCGTGTCGTAAGCTCGCGACTCCCGTCACCTAATCTTGGACACTTTCCCCATGAGATCCCGATAGGCGATCTCCGTGAATAATACAACGGCCCTGGCCGACTTGTATCAATGCTCTGTCCCTCCTGAGCTTAGAATCTTTAGACGCTTCCGCCGTAACCTCCTTGCACCTCCGCAAGATCCAACGGTCCATGGAACTTCGTGAAATCTCCTCGATGGATTTCAATCGTCCGTTCTCCCTTATACAATTTCACGAAAAGGAAGAAATGTCCCTCCACGAGACCCGTTGTATGCTCGCCAACCTGCGACGCTTCCTCCAATCCTTCAACGCAACTTCCTCTACGCTTATCCTTCGATGAATTCGAAGGCCTACTCCTTCTGAGCTTCCTTACGATTCTCAAATACTTAGAAGGAACTTTGCACGCACTCCTTGTGGAAAATCTTCAACTTTGTCTAAGTGTTGAAGTCTTTTGACCCTGTGCACTCCTGCAGCAGCAGTCCTTCAATACTTTACTCAGAATCGCAACTCTGAGGCTTAGCTTGGCCTGCGCACTCCTTGCACGGCATTGTGCCTATCTACACCTTCGAGGAAATGAGAACAAAAGCTATCTCTAAGTGAACCCTTCTGTCAACGCACTCCTTGCGGACAATTCGATTGCACTCCTTGCAGGAATCTTCTGACTCACTTAGAGAAACAATTGAAACTCATTCCATCACCCTCTCAGACTTCTATTCAACTATGAAATCACATACACAGCACATAAAATCAAATGTATGACAGGAAGCAAATATTCATGAGCATAATATCAATACACAGAGAATAGACACATAACCATGGATTTGAATCAAAGCTTTCTTCTATTAATTCAATATCTGTACATGGATGTTCTTTACACAGTTCTCTGCTTGCTCTTCTCTTCTTGCTCCTGCTTTCGATATGTTACAATGATACAATGAGGGTGTCTATATCTGTTTTCCCTCCTGGACTCTAAACTATCAAATCTACAATTAAATTCCTATCTACCAGCATTAACTATCTTAAATGCCTCATCTACCTAAGGATGAGAGCTATCCGCTCAAGGTCCATTACAATATACAAAGTGCGCCTTCTTAAATGGCTTCATTAAAGACTTGCACAACAATCCCAAAGTATTTTCAAAATTTGATGCTGGCTTATCCAGCTGTCTTCTGCTCCATGTTGGCTCACTTGATGTATTTGCGATGCTCCTGCATCATACTCCTCGGCTTGAAAACATTCATGGGCTCCTATCCATGAGCTTCTGCACGGTCTGTCCATGTTTCTGTATCACTGCTTCAGTCTCCCAGCTGGCATCTTCCACTGGATGATTCTTCCACTTGACCAGATACTCGAAGTATTCTTTCCTCCTGGTCTTCTTTCCGACTCTCTTGTCCAGTATGCATTCCATTTGTGGCTTTTCTTCTATCGGCATCTGCTTCGTCCACTAGATCACTGGCTCCTCAGTTGCAGTCTCTGCTTCTCCAGCCCTGTATGGGTATAAATCTGCAATATTAAATATCGGAGATATTCCGATACCATCAGGCAACTCAATCTCATAAGAATTCTCTCTTAACTTTCTCAAGACCTTGCATGGCCCGATTTTCTTCATTTTCAGCTTATTGTATGTTCCTCTCGGGAACCTTTCCTTCCTCAAGTGTGCCAGAACTAGATCACCAACTTTGAACTGAAGTTATCTCCGATGTTGATCTGCTCTGCACTTGTACTCCTGATTTGAGTCTATCAATCACTGCTTCACCCTGCTATGAAGTTCTTTCATTGCCTCAGCGAATTCCTCTGCACTAGCACTGCTAGTCACAGTCTGTTCTGAATCCCTCAGTTCAGAAACTCCTCTCGGCTGCATCCCGTATACAACCTGAAATGGACTCTTACCTGTACTCTGATTGACTGAATCGTTGTATGCAAACTATGCCTGTGGTAATATGTTATCCCAGCTGCTATGGTGCTCTGTCACCAAACTTCTCAGTAAATCTCCCAGACTTCTGTTGACCACTTCCGTCTGTCCATCCATCTGAGGATGATAAGCCGAACTAAACGCCAAGTTAGTTCCTAGCTTCTTCCATAAGGTCCTCCAAAAATGCCCTATGAATTTTGTGTCTCTGTCTGAAACTATGCTTTTCGACAATCCATGAAGTCGAATAACCTCCTTGAAAAACAAATTCGCGATGTGAGTCGCATCGCTGGTCTTCTGGCATGGAATGAAATGTGCCATCTTTGAAAACCTGTCAACCACCACAAAGATGGAATCAACACCTCTCTGCGTCCTCGGCAAACCTAATACAAAATCCATGCTTATCGCCTCCCATGGTTTCTCTGGTATGAGCAACGGCTGATAGAAACCTGCATTTTGTTTTCTCCCCTTCGAATACTGACAAATTTTGCATCTGTCAACAAATTTCTTAACATCTGCTCGCATCCCTAGCCAAAAATATGATTCACTCAACTTCATAAATGTTTTATCGTGGCCAAAATGTCCTGCCAATCCACCACTGTGTTTTTCTTTCAACAAGTTCTCCCTCATGGAGCAATTTGGAATACACAGTTGATTGCCTCTGAACAGCAATCCCTCCTAGATCATGTAGTCTATCCACGGGCTTCTGTCTCTGAGAACTGGATTCTCAGTTGCTTCATACGCTTCTGCAAAATCTGCATCTCCTGCATACATGTCCCTGAGATTTTCAAAACCCAATGTTTTGACTCGGAATTCCTACAGCAACAAACACTTCCTGCTCAAAGCATCAGCCACTTTGTTAGCAGTACCCGAAATATGTTTAATCACAAATGTGAAATTCTGCATATACTCTACCCATTTAGCATGCTTCTGATTCAACTTCTCCTGTTGACTCACAAACTGCAATGCATGATTATCACTATACAATACAAATTCTTTCGGGATCAAGTAATGCCTCCACTTCTTCAATGCCTGTATGATAGCATAGAATTCCTTATCATACGTGGAGTATTTCAGCTTTGCTTCATCCAAATTCTCACTGAAATATGCAATTGGTCTGTCCTCTTGTCTCAAGACCGCTCCTATGGCATATCTGCTTGCATCACATTTCACCTGAAATGTCTTCTTGAAATCCAACAACACCAACACTGGTTGTTCCGTTATCTTTCGCTTCAACAAATTGAAGCTCTTCTCAGCCTCTGTTGTCCAATGAAAAGACTTATGTCGCTTCTTCACTGTGTCCATCATTGCTGCGCTAATTCCACTGAAATTCCTGATGAACTTTCGGTAGAAACTAGCCAAACCATGGAAACTCCTCACCTCGAAAATATTTCTCGGTGATGGCCAATTCTTAATCACTTCCACCTTGTCCGGATCCATCTTCAACTCATTCGTTGAAATAAAAAAACCCAAGTAAATGAGCTCTGTCTTCATAAATGAGGACTTCTTCATATTAATCAACAGCTTCTCCTGCTGTAGTTTTCTCATCACAATGGCCAAATGCTTCAGATGTTCAGCCTCTGATTTACTGTAAATTAGTATGTCGTCCAAATACACAATGACGAACTTCCCGATGAATTCCTTCAGCACTTCATTCATCAACCTCATGAATGTTCTAGGTGCATTTGTCAAACCAAATGGCATGACCAACCATTCATACAAACCTTCGTTTGTCTTGAATGTTGTTTTCCATTCATCACCTTCCCTCATGCGAATCTGATGATCTCTGCTCTTCAGATCAATCTTTGAAAAATAATTTTCCCCGCTCAGGCAATCCATCAGATCATCCATTCTCGGCAGTGGAAACCTGTACCTGATGGTTATTTTGTTGATCGCTCTTGAGTCGGTGCACATTCTCCAACCTCCATCCTTCTTTGGACTAAGCACTGTCGGAACAGCACACGGACTCAGGCTTTCTCGGACTAACCCTTTGTCCAACAACTCCTGGACCTGTTTCTTGACCTCCTCATTTTCTTGCGGCGTCAATCTGTACGCAGCTTTGTTCGGCAAACTAGCTCCTGGTATGAGATCAATGTGATGACTCACACTCCTCATCGGTGGCAATGAATGAAGTAATTCATCCACGATGATGTCAGCGAACTCTCCCAGCAGTTCCTGAATCTCATCTGGTAAATCATCCACTCTTGTGCTAGTCAGGACAATCCTCGGTTTCCTGACCACAAAGAATTGTGGATCTTCCTTCTTCTCCATCTCTGTAAGAAGCTCCTTCCCACTCATGAGAAGTATTGTGTTGCTTACTTCCGGCTTCACCTCCTTATCCTTTATCGGAAGCAACCTGTGTGTCCTCCCATCCTTTTCCAGGGTATATGTGTTCATCCTCCCATCATGAACCACATTTCTGTCATATTGCCATGGTCTACCCAACAATAAATGACATACATCCATGGGAATGACATCACATAAGACCTTATCATTATATCCACCTATATTGAATTCAACTAAACATTTTTTAGTGACACTCACCTGATGTCCCTTCTGTAGCCATGAAACTTTGTATGGACTTGGGTGATCAGTTGTCTCCAGCTCCAACTTCTCTACCATCTCGGTTGAAACGAGATTATCTGTGCTACCACTGTCAACAATAACCTTGCATACCCAGTCCTTGGTCTTGCAAGCTGTCCTGAACAGTCTGGTCCTTTGAGCTGAGTCCTCCACCTCTTTCTCGGGTATTAAGAGAACTTTACGCATCATTAGCGACCTTCCACCTTCTGTGTCTTCATTCTCAACATCACGCCTCTGCGCTTCAGTGATGTGAGCTTCTCCACTATCCTTCTTTTTCTCTGGACACTCGAATGACTTGTGCCCATTCTTTCCACATGTGAAGCATGTGATTACTCCACCTCGGCCTCTTCCCCTACCTCTGGTACGAGGAAAAGTGTTTGCGTCAGCATAATCTCCCTTTTTCTCTGTATGTTGTCCTCTCTGTTCAACACATTGTTGTCCTCACTGTGAGGTTCCACCTCTCTCAATCTTACCCTGAGGTTTCTTCCATTCCTCCTTGGGCTTCTGGTATTTTTCTTGGGCAACTGCCTTGCCTCTGGGCTGACTTCTGCCTTGCCCTCTCTGACTTTGCTTACGGCTCAGCTTTTCTTCGGCTTTCAGAGCCATCTGATAAGCATCCTCCACCGTCCTGATGGTAACCATGCTCAATTCATCCTGAATGTCGTATCTCAGACCATTCAGATATCTGGCAACCTTCTCATCATCGCTCTCCCAATGACCTGCTCTGATGTTCAGTCGATAGAATTCCTCAGTGTATTCTTTCACTGTCATCAGTTTCTGTCTCAGGTTCTGCATCCTCCTGAGCAGAGAAATTTGATAGTCCCTTGGGATGAACTTTGCCTTCATCTTCACAATCATTCAATCCCAGCTCTTAATCTTTTTCTTGCCTTTGGAACGTCTGTCAGCTTGTAGCTCGTCCCACCACAATGCTGCATGTCCTTTCAAGCGTGTGATAGCATGTCTGACCTTCTTATCCTCTTCGATATCCTCATAATCGAAGTAGGTGTCAAGAGCTCTAATCCAATCTAGTAGCTCCTCTGCATCCAGATTCCCCTCATAGACTGGAATGTCCATCTTCGCCTTCGCACCCATCCTGGCGATAGCTTTAATGAGTCGTTCATTTGTTGCATCCTTGGCTGCAACTTGTTCTTGTTTTTCAGCTTCAACCTCGCCTTCGGAGTCACTCAGATCTCCAACACTGGCTGTGCATCTCTGCGCTGCCTCCATATCTTCTAGTCTTTCTCGAAGATCTCGCATTTGCCTCTCCATTTCTGGATTTCCTACCGGCCTGCCTCTTCTTCTCACCTCCCTATCTTCTGGGTTAGGTGACTGTCTTTCTCTTCTGGGCAGCATGGCGAATTCCCTTCTCTGCTACAGAAAGCAAATAACTATTCCCTCTATGATACCACTTAATGTGTATCAGAGTGCTCCTTCTCTTCTTCACTCCTCTTGCCTGAAATATATAGACAAGATATCCACTCTGATACCACTTTGACGAAAATCGCACTCCTCGGAGCATGACCACTCTCCTCAGGACCTTCTTTCCCTTCGGCCCGAAGAACTCAACAGTTCTTCTATTCCCCTATCGGGAAATCTTCACCCCACAGGTTCTCTTCTTTCTCGCGTGATCCCCCTTCTTAACTTATCGGAGGATCGGAACTCGTGCCTTCACAAGTTCTCGGTTGATCGCAGGGCTCTCGAATCTCTGAGACCCGATATGTCAGTCAACACTGACTTCTCTTTTCCCTATCGGGGCTTCGTTCTATCGTGGTTTCGTTACTTGCGATCCCAACCACTGGTTTCTCCAACTTCCGATACCCGATGCACCGAACGTCGATACGACCTTATCGCGCTTTCGTGACCTCGTGCCCTCGCAACTCGCGATATCAGCCACTGGGTTCTCCAACTTCCGAGTCCCGATGTGACGAGACTCCAATACACATGTGAACTATCTCTTCAACTCCCCGTCACTTCTATTGGGGCATCAGACCTCGCGTTATCGCGAATCTGGTGCCAACCTCTCGGCGTTTCTCCCTGCAAGACCCCGATGACTTACGCCACCTGTGTTCCACTCACTCCTGGGCTCCACACACTATTGTGACCTCTCGAGATATCGCGTGTCGTAAGCTCGCGACTCCCGTCACCTAATCTTGGACACTTTCCCCACGAGATCCTGATAGGCGATCTCCGCGAATAATACAACGGCCCTGGCCAACTTGTATCAACGCTCTGTCCCTCCTGAGCTTAGAATCTTTAGACGCTTCCGCCGTAACCTCCTTGCACCTCCGCAAGATCCAACGGTCCACGGAACTTCGCAAAATCTCCTCGATGGATTTCAATCGTCCGTTCTCCCTTATACAATTTCACGAAAAGGAAGAAATGTCCCTCCACGAGACCCGTTGTCTACTCGCCAACCTGTGACACTTCCTCCAATCCTTCAACGCAACTTCCTCTGCGCTTATCCTTCGATGAATTCGAAGGCCTACTCCTTCTGAGCTTCCTTACGATTCTCAAATACTTAGAAGGAACTTTGCATGCACTCCTTGCAGCAAATCTTCAACTTTGTCTAAGTGTTGAAGTCTTTTGACCCTGCGCACTCCTGCAGCAGCAGTCCTTCAATACTTTACTCAGAATCGCAACTCTGAGGCTTAGCTTGGCCTGCGCACTCCTTGCACGGCACTGTGCCTATTTGCACCTTCGAGGAAATGAGAACAAAAGCTATCTCTAAGTGAACCCTTCGGTCAACGCACTCCTTGCAGACAATTCGACTGCACTCTTTGCAGGAATCTTCTGGCTCACTTAGAGAAACAATTGAAACTCATTCCATCACCCTCTCAGACTTCTATTCAACTATGAAATCACATACATAGCACATAAAAGCAAATGTATGACAGGAAGCAAATATTCATGAGCATAATATCAATACACAGATAATAGACACATAACCATGGATTTGAATCAAAGCTTTCTTCTATTAATTCAATATCTGTACATGGATGTTCTTTACACAGTTCTCTTCTTGCTCTTCTCTTCTTGCTCCTGCTTTCGATATGTTACAATGATACAATGAGGGTGTCTATATCCGTTTTCCCTCCTGGACTCTAAACTATCAAATCTACAATTAAATTCCTATCTACCAGCATTAACTATCTTAAATGCCTCATCTACCTAAGGACGAGAGCTATCTGCTCAAGGTCCATTACAATATACAAAGTGCGCCTTCTTAAATGGCTTCATTAAAGACTTGCGCAACAATCCCAAAGTATTTTCAAAATTTGATGCTGGCTTATCCAGCTGTCTTCCGCTCCACGCTGGCTCGCTTGATGTATTTGCAATGCTCCTACATCACCTAACCCTACTTTTCAAGTTTTACATGTTTTCCCAAGGTATGTCTGCATTGTTTATTTTAACATCTGAAAATACTAAAATTTCATGAGTGTAAAAACTTATATGCATAAGCTTGCAAAACAACTAGGTTTTTTTTTTATGTTTCCCCTTAAAATGTTTCTATCAAGGCTAAGCTCGCCCTTGAGTGGGCATATTCTAGGCAGAGAAAATTATTTTGTATTGCAAAGTGCACCTACTAGGTTTTAATAGTTGAAACTAGTTATGAAATGAGCTTCATCTATTGGACCTCCAAGCTATAGCAAGATGGAATTAGTTTAGCATCACTATCTGAATCTTAAACTTAGGGCTGCTTTGCATGGACTCGTAATGCATGTGAATTAAAAGAATATAACATCACTAAAATAAATAATATTAAGATTTTAAATTTAAATGTAATTTTTTTAATTTTTAATTTTATAAATTATATATTATTAAATAAAAATATTTTTTTATAAATTTAAATTTATTTTTTTTAATTTTTGATTTTATAAATTATATATTATTAAATAAAAATATTTTTTTTATTACTAAATATAATGAAAAATATTTAATATTTTAATCAATGTTTTAATTTGTATTATTAATAATATTATATTATTTCTAATTAATAATACTATATTAATATAATATATTAAAACTTTAAACTTGTACCAAAATATTTTTATTTTTATTTATTTATTAATATATTAATATTATAAATATTTTATATGAATTATTAATGAAGATTGTATTTAGTCCGCCTCTACTTTTTCTCACAATTTAATAAAATAATATATTTACCAACTTCTTTTATTTTTATATATTAAAAATGGAAAGTATCCATTTTTTATTTTGCAACTAAAAATTGAATTTTTGACATCGTAATAAGGATCTTATTTAGTTGTATTTATTAACTAATTTATTCTTTTATTTTAAAAGTGGAAAGTGGAAAGTGGAATGTGGAATGTGGTTTCGGATTGCCATTACAAATTGGATGATGGGTTGCATAACCACAGCCCTCCTAGCAGTTTTAATCAATGGCGAGGCTTCCAAAGCATTCCACGGTGAAAGATGGCTTCGGCAGGGATGCCCCCTCTCTCCCCTCCTTTTCATTATGGTTTTAGAAAGCCTCAGCATCCTGTTAAAAAGAAGTCAGTTAGCCGGCAAACTCACGGGAATCAAAGCTTCCAAACTGACCAAAATTCTGCATCTACTCTTCGTAGATGACGTGATTACTATGACTTCGGCCTCCTTGGCTGAATGGATAGAAATTTTTAATGTGCTAAACTCGTTCTGCTCTATTTCAGGTCTAAAAATAAATTATCAGAAATATATCTTGTTGGCCACAGGCATGAGGGACGCTTTCTTGTTGGAGCTAAAATCACTTTTTGGCTTTGACTTTCGAGATATGGCAGCTGGCTTCAACTACCTTGGTTACTACATCAAACTCTCTAGCTACAAAGCAAAGGACTGGAGTTGGCTATTTGAGAAGTTTGAGCGCAGAATTCAACTCTGGTGTAATAGATGTCTATCCATGGGAGGCAGATACATTTTGATCAAGGCAGTTCTGGAAAGCCTTCCGATGTACTGGATGGCTCTGGCACACATCCCACACTCCATGCTAAAGAAGCTCCGCTAGCTAATTTTTACCTTCCTATGGAATGGCAACAAACAAAGCAGAGGACTCCATCTCTGTGGGTGGGAAACCCTCTCAAAGCCAAAAGCTTTAGGTGGTTGGGGCCTGAGGAACTTGCACCTCACCCACCTTGCACTCTCGGCGAATACGCTCTGGCGAACTCTGATGACACCAGGCATTTGGAATAAGCTTATAAAAGATAAATATATCTCTCATCTTCCGGTCCATACCTGGCTCAGATCAGCCTCCTTTTCTCCCCTTGGGGGATCACAAATGTGGAAGCATCTACTAAAATCGATCCCGGTGCTACTTCATTGGATCACGTGGCTGCCTGGCTCTAGATCTACTATTGAAATTAGCAGAGACGTTATCCTTGACATGGGCAAAAAGGCCCTGCTCTCTACCCAACTGCTGGAACGTCTACATAATCTAGGCCTATTTTATCTGTTTCAAATAAAAGACACTCACCGAATCAACACTCTTGGCGAGTCCTGGGTGTCTAGCTCCTCGTTGAATCTAGACAGCGAGCTCACAACCGAATGGAATAGTTACACTCATCATTTTATTGAAGCCGGCATCCGCCTACAGGATAGACCTAACACACTAATCTGGACGGGGGGCGATAAATCTGGCTACATTTATGTTCGAAACATCTACAAAGCATTGACAGAAGCATCCTGGCACACTCACGATAGGACTTGGCGCACTCGGCTGTGGAAGTGGAACTGTCCCCTCAAACTCAAATTATTCACTTGGATTTTGACGGAGAACAAAATCCTTGTCTGGGATATCCTACAGAGACGTGGTTGGTCATGACCAAATCGATGTATTGTGTGCAAGGAGGACAGCGAAACTTCACACCACCTCTTTGTGTGCTGCCTTTTTTTCCAGCAAGTTTGGCACCATGTCACAACTTCTCTAAAACTTTCTGAACAATGGCTTGGACCCTCGACATTCTCCTGCTTCAGTTCTTGGTGCTCAAGACACTAGATCTACCCATCGTTGCCAGCCACTGTCTACTGGAACGTCTGGTTGGCAAGAAATGCCGCCATCTTTGATGATAAACCCCCTTCGATTTACTTGGTGACAAACCTCATTCTTAGTGCAGTTGTCCAACCTTCTCCCACCACTGCTCGGGCAAAACGCAAATCTCTTACAACTCTTCCTTTTGATAAAACCATTGTCTGGTTTGACGGAGCATCTCAACTAGATGGATCTCTTTATGGGGCGAGGGGACACATCTTCATCAATGTCCACACTTCTTACAGATGGACTCTGAATGGCAGACAAGGCACCAACACCAAGGCCGAACTACTGGGGGCGTGGGCTTCCCTTATCCTGGCTCAAAGGCTAAACATCGATGTGATGATACTCCTCGGAGACTCAAAAGTCATTATCGACTGGATAAATGACAAGGCTGACCTCCGATCAGCAGCTCTGGAATGCTAGAAAGAGAGAACTATCGAAGCCACAATACTGTTCAAGAGCCTCTCTGCCTCCCATATATACAGAGAAGAAAACGCTATCACCGACCATCTATCAAAATTGGCTTTATCCCATCCTCTCGGTTTCTTGACTTTCTCCAGATGGGAAGATGGCAACGAGGGCCCCCCAACTTTACTCAAAATTTGAAGTGGAACCCTTTCTGGTTATCAGATCTTTTGGCAACAGAAATCATTGATCTACAACAAGCTTTGTCCATTCAACGACTTCCCGGGATGGATTACAATCTGACTGGTTTTTGATTTGTAAATTCCCGGATTTTTCCATTCGGTGATCCTACTATTCTGTGAAATTGGCCGCTAATTCACAAACAGGCCTCTGTTCTTTGTTATTGACATTGTTGTGTAAATTTTTATATTCTGTTGAATATATAGAGTAACTTTTCCGTGGAAAAAAAGTGGAAAGTATTCACCTTTTTATTTCACAACTGTAATTGAATTTATCATAGTTGCATTGGAACCCTTCACTGCATTTCCAACATCTGGGAAGTTTTTGGAGCTTGGGCCAATTGGTTGGGAACTTGGGAGCTTCAATATCAAGGAAAGGGGAGATTGGGAAGCAATTTCATAAAGGAAGAGCTTTAAATTAGAATTATATTAAATTAAAATGTAAATATATTTATTCCATTATTACAAATACATAATTTCTTACAAATATTTTCATTATATTTATTCAAAATATCACTATAAAACTATGTTGCACGATGACCCATCCCCCCCCAAAAAAACCGAGTACCTGTGGTTCCCATTCCAGGGACTTGGGGACCCTTAGGAAACTTACCCAAACGGTTGGGGACTCCATTGGGGACTCGGGGACTTGTTGGTCATCCCCAAGACGTTCCGGACAGATTTTGAGCTCCCCCAAAAAAACTGAGTACCCGTCGTTCCCGCATTCCGAGGACTTCGAGACCATATACATTTTGTATATGGTGGTTGTCTAAGTGGCTCAATATATCAATTGGAATATGGTCATTGACAAGAAAAACAAGATATCTACTATTCAACAAAACTGCATCTAGCAATCCATATTGCATCTTGTTCCATGATGCCAATCTTGTCAGTGGTCATTATGAACCACTACTGTATAGAAAATTGTCCATATGCAATCTTGGAGGACCTCATATTTACTTTTCCCTCATTTGCAAAGACCTTGAATCGCAGTGGAAATGGATTATGCATCATATATACTTCCATGGTTTGCAGATATCAACAACTGTTGTATCTAGCTATGGAGATAGTCTGTTCAATGCAATTTGTTGTTTGGTAGCAACAGAGTTCGTTGTGCAGTCGTTGTGGCTTTACACTATACATTCCTTTTGCAATGCAATTATAGGTGGCATCCAACAGGATTTTAGATGCTTGCATCAACACCTTTCGCCATATCTCCTAAAAAATATCCCGGCAATTGGAAGTTGGCAAGAATACCTTGTAAACATGGAACTTCCCTATGAAAAAGGAAATGTGGAGGGTGGAAGATTCTGTTTGCAATGGCTATCTATCATATTCAGAGTAAATATCCAGGTCTGGTCAGACCTGCCAGATGGCACTGTCCATTCCTAGTCTATTGATTCAAATTACGATCGAACAATTGACATCATCTAGTTGAAAATAGATACAACATATATCCATTATCAACCTTTGCTGAGACATATCACTGGTTCAGGGTCCACTGTCCATGCCATCCAACCCACATCGAATCTACATACGTGTTCCATGATTTTTAATGAGAATGAAACTCCTCCCGGTTGCGATAAGGCCATACAGGGCCTAAACAAAAAACGTAGAATACATTATCACAACTTGAAAAAGGTCATGCGTGAAATTCATCCCAGTTGTGATGAGGCCATATAGGGCTTAAACAAAAAATGTAGGCTAAGTTATCACAACTTGAAAAAGGTCATACGTGAGAGAAACAAAAACATTGGTAATATAGGAAATACTATCGGTTCAGGGTACAGTGTCAATGCTAGCCAAACCACATCGAATCTGCATAAGCGTCACATGTTATTTAATCAGATTTAAATTCATCCCAGTTGCCATGAGGTCATTCTGGACTTGAACAAGAAACATAGACTAAGTTATCACAACTTGAAAAAGGTCATACGCGAGAGAAAAAAATACATTACTATGATTTCTTCTAGAGAGAAACTGACATATCACAATCTAAAAAAAATTGTTTGTGCACAACACAATAGAAACAGGTACGGTCGCATATCCCACAATGGTCATGCAACCGTCCGAGAGGAAAAAATCACATTTTGTGGGCTAGAAGCAACACCGTGCACTACTACCAATGAAAACCAACAAACATTTTCTACCCATACTTCCTTACGAAAGAAATATGCAAGACAAACCTACATGAAACAAATCAAATACACTCCTTCCATTGCATGTGCAATTTGTGATCAATTGAATTTCACAAAAAATAGTAAGTCTTTCATGCCTTATTTGGAATCAGAATACCTTCGCTTGACAGTACATGATAAAAGATTTTCCAGTGGAAAAATTTGTCTTCCATGCAAATGGTCGCTTGAAAATGGAAAACTACCACAATTTGCAACCCCTGACCAAATAAGATGTAATACACCACTACCAGATGTAAGTGTACTTACAGAACTTGAAGATAGACTTGTGTCTCTGTGAATTGCATTTGCACAAATTAGACCCTGGGGCTATAAACGACCTAAGATGGGCTTAACAAGATCAATTATTAATGTGCTTATTCAACTAGATGTTGTGAAAAAATCCTTGCCACAATTCATTAGCGATACAATGAAAATTTTTGTGGCTCTCAAAAGATGCTTGCAATACAAAAATTCATATCAGACAGGAAAAGTGCATGTGCTTGTTGTTATGAAAGCATTAAAAGAATTATGTTCCAGGGCCCTGTACAAAGCACAAAACATTTGTATAAATGAGAACTGGAACAATGTTCTTGGAGAAGAGGATGGAAGCTATGCACTAACTCTTGAAACTACTAGTGAATTTGATACAAGTGATGAATTGGAGAATGAAACACCTGCTGAGACATTGTTGCATGGATTCACTGATTTACAGTGCATTCATGACTTGCAAGACAATATTGTCGAGATTGCACCTACTAAGGGGAAATGTCCACATGGAATATTCAAGGAAAAATTCTCTAAGGAAATGAACTTCCCAACACTCTTCTATGGAGATCCACGTCCCACTGACATTACAGAATGATTCAGTTACCATAAAATAGTTCTATGGGATCTGCTACATTCAAGCGGTGACTTCTCCTATCACATAACAAATGTGTTTTTCAAAACAATGCACGTAATAATAGAGCAAGTGTTGTCTTGCATGTGGGTCCGAATAAGAAAAGGACAGTTACAAGGAAGAAATTTGTTGGCCAAGGATGTCAAGTACAAAGTAAACCTATAACAAATCCTGAAATCTGATATTGGATACATAGATTTCAAAAACATTCGCATCTCTCCTAACTATTTGCAACAAAACAAGAAAACTATTTTTGCAATGATCCGACAATTGGGCCCGCCAACATTTTTCATCACATTTAAAAGTGCAGAGCATTGTTGGGATCCATTGGTGGTTGCAGTATCTGACTTGAATAGGAACAGGAAACGTAAAAAACAAACCGATACACTGGAAAATAATGACATTAACTACCTCATAAGAAAAGACCCAGTGACATGTACTCACTACTATAGACATAGAATAAATGCTTTGAGACAATTAATATGCCACGATGAAATGTTTTTCGAAAAAATATCAGATTATATTTTTGTGACTGAATTTCAGAATAGGGGGAATGAACATGACCACACACTGTTGTGGATAGAGGGTGCACCGGTCTATGGAGCTGACAACAATTCACAGATCGAGTAGTTTGTGGACAAATACATAACATGCAACAAATATCATTTGGATCCAGAACTTGCCAAAGTTCATAGACATTATCATACAAAAGTTTGTAGAAAACGAAAAAACTCGCATTGAAGATACAACTTCCTCGTACCGCTAATGAGAGCAATAAGAATCATAGAGCCACTTAGTTTAGAGGAAAATGTTGTTGTTGAGAAATCTAAATCCTTGTTCACATTTCTAGAACAATGAGAGTTTGACGAGTTGATGAGCTTCGATGACTTCTTGACAGAGCTAAATCTATCAGAAGATGAGTACATCCAAGCCATACAATGTACACTTAAACAACCAACATTTTTCCTTAAATGAAAACTTTCCCATATCTGGAACAACAGTTTCTCCAAGGACATGCCAGTTATGTGGAAACCAAATACAGATGCACAATACGTCCTCAATGCATATGTTGCGGCATTGTACTGTACCTCGTATATGCAAAATGTTGAAAAATCTATGACAAGTGCATTAAGAAGAATACACAAAGAACATGAAAGAAGTCATATTGATGCCATACAAATGATACATACGCTTGGCAATACATTACTTAATCTTCAACAAATGTCTACTCAACAAGCAGTCCACATTGCACTTTCCCTGCCCCTCAATTGTAGTTCAAGAAAATGTGTCTTCATAAACACATCTCCACTTGAGAAACACACATTTGTGCTTAAACCAAGTCTGAAGGAAAGAGTGTCATCATGGTGATTGTTGATAGACTTACCAAGTACACACGCTTTTGTGCACTCTCTCACCCTTTCAAAGCCAGTACAGTTACTACCACATTCATGGAGACAGTTCAAAAGATACATGGAATCCCAAAGATTATTGTAAGTGACAGAGATCCCATCTTCACTGGACATTTTTTGACATGATTATTTTCTTGTTTGGGTACTTAATTGGCTAATAGCTCATTTTATCATCCTCAATATGATGGAAAAACTGAGATAGTGAACAAATGTCTGGAAGGCTACCTTCGTTGCTTTGTCTCTGATAAACAAACACAATGGTTCAAGTGGTTACCCTTGGCAAAATGGTGGTATAACACTTCCTTTCATACTGCAACAAAAACGACAACATTTATGGCACTTTATGGATATCACCCACCATCCATCACTTCTTCTCTAAAAGAAAAATCTAAGGTTCAATCAGTGGAAGATCACATCGAGCATGAACAACAAGTTCTCCAACTCTTAAAGAACAACCTGACCATGGCGCATAATCGCATGAAACAACAAGTAGATCAACATTGTAGTGAAAGAAGTTTTGAAGTAGAGGATTGGGTATTTTTAAGACTACAACCATACAAACAAAAAGTTAAGAAGGATAATAAATTATCATTGAAGTACTATGGCCCTTATAAGGCGTTGCAAAATATTGGTACTATGGCATACAAATTGGAGCCGCCTGCATCTTCGCAAGTACACCTAGTTGTCCATGTTTCATTCTTAAAGAAGGTTATAAGTGACAAGATCCCAGTTCAAACTATATTGTGAGAACTTGATGAGGAAGGAAAAATCATATTGGAGCATGAAGCTATCACTGACACAAGAATTCGCCAGCTGAGGAATAGATCAATTTTAGAGTATCAGTGGAAGAAACTACCTGCTGAAGATTCCACATGGGAAGATGAGTCTTTTATACATAAACATGCAAAACTACTCAACCGTTGAGGACAACACTTGTCTGAAGGGGAGGGGCATGTTAAGCCCTAAATTGTGGCACATTACCCCTTAATTGGGGCATATTACATTAGTATTGTTATTTTATTTATGTCAGCTTGGGTCCATTAGTTGGAATTGTACCTCCTAGTCTCCTATATATAACAAGGAGACCTTTTCATTTGGAATCATTTGGTATTTATGAATTCATATGATTTATAAGGAGGTTGCCTTGTTGAAAAGACTTATTGTCTGAATTTCTCTCTTTGTCAAGGCGTGGAGTACTTATTATGAGGCTTTTATGCTATTTTGATACTTGGTTCTTAACAAATTTTGTTTATAAAACCAAATTTTCACATGTTGTTATTATTTGATTCTTGAGTTATTAAACACAAATAAAGATAACAAAAAATAGTGTAGCCTTTTTATCATGTAAAATATTGGGTTAAGATGGATCTATATGAATTGTACACATCTAGCAAAGGGAAAACATTCTTTATTAGGGTTTAGAAGTATGGCCTGAAGATTTGTGATCTCCAGTCGTGGATAGTATATTCTTACTATCTCTTCAACATTGAGTGTGGTTCAGTTGGCCTATCAAGCTAATAACAATTTTTCATAAGGTGGGGAATAATGGCTTCACATGACTTTTCTATGATCATTCATAGTGGCAAGTTTGGATTGATGACTGACGATAACACCCAAGGCTCCTTGGAAGTTCATTCATAAGGGTTACAATGGAGTAATAACCCTCCTTTTGATATTGAATTCTCTAATCTTGAATATGCTAATCCTTGTCATGAGTTTCTTAGGTATAAGGTTCCAAGGTTCCATTCTTGGTTATTTTGTTGGAAGGGTGCCCTTTGAGGCAATTATTTATAACTAAGTTCCCTCTAAAAAGTGATAGCTATACTTGCTTTAAGCCTACCTCCCCTCCCTTCCCTTCCTTATAAAATTTTAAACATATTTTATAACCATTATAATTTTCTTTTTAAATTTAATATAGATCTATTTAAATCTTAAGTTTAATAAATCTTAAAAATATATATATATATATATATATATATATATATATATATATATATATATATCTTATCCAAAATAAAAATAAATTTATAATAATTTATTTTATTATAATTTTTTAAAATTTTTTATTATTATGATGAACTATTTTTAACTTTTTGCTTTTTATAAAGCTCAAACCTTTTCAATATAATTTGTTGATATTATATACATA